>JABUQX010145028.1:5000-25000 GCA_015478945.1 Trachelipus rathkii | reverse complement strand
CAGTAGTGCCCAACCTTTAGTCTATCTCGAGCAAATTAAGAATTTAAAGATTTTAGGCGAGCCACTAATAAACATTAATATATATATATATATATATATATATATATATATATATATATATATATATATATATATATATATATATATATATATATATATATATGCAGCAGAGTATATGTTGATATTGGTTGGTTATTATTGTTATATATATTATATACATATACATATACATTTTATATTACATATATATATATATATATATATATATTATTAGGGTTATTTTCCTTGTCCTTGTGATATTTCTGTTATATATATATATGGTTATTATATATATATATATATTATATACATTATAACATATATATATATATATATATATATATTATTATTATTATATATATATATATATATATATATTATTATTATTATTATTATTATATGATTATTATTTTTATATATTAATAAATATATACATATATACAATTATATACCATAGATATATATATTATTAATATATATATATATATATATATATATATATATATATATATATATATATATATATATATATATATATATATATATATATATAAATATATATATTTTTTTTTTTTTTTTTTGAAATTTTTTTTTAATAAACCTGATGAATGTGAATTCGCGAGCGGTCGAGCAACATTAAAACGGTACGTGAGCCACATGTTGCTCGCTAGCTACTGGTTGGGCACCGCTGATTTAAGGTATTAGAAGTTAAACGAAAATAGACACGAGATCAATGTTAACATTTACGGAGTCAATTCTCATTCCCTAAAATTTACATTTTCATAAAGCGAGTGTTAAAAGCTTATTTTCGGATATAAAAATAATAAAATCTAATCTAAGGGCATCGTTAAAGGAGGATTTGCTTGAAGCAGTTTTATTTTTAAGAAACAACAGTTTTGAATAAAATTATATTACATATGTTCATATAATTCAAAGAGGAATTATTTTAAAAGTTAGGAGAAAGAAGATTATAATTTTTTTGACTTTTTTAAAAAAAAAATTCTAAAAAATATTTCCTAAATTTTAAATTGTATGTCAAAATAAAGGTGTCACTAACAACCAATCTTATTTATAATACAATAAAAATTTTATAACTTAGAGAATTAATGATATCATGTGTAAATGGAGATGAAATTATAACTAAGAACTGAAATCAGAGCCGGAGCCGGTTAATTTTAAAATGATGGGGTCCACAGTTCGAGTTATAGTCGTTTAATTTCACCGATTCCACACCTTGGTTACGTACATCTATTTTGGTAAAAAATATATATAAACAGTTATAGCATATATAGTTATATATATATATATATATATATATATATATATATATATATATATATATATATATATATATATATATATATATATATATATATATATATATATATATATATATATATATATATATATATATATATATATATATATATATATATATTAAAACCTCGGAAGCCGTGTACCAGCAAACCGTTCTGGAAGGTATAGGAAAACCACTAGTTCTGATCCTCTTTTTAAATGAATAACGGACCTTTCAACAGATTTAACACCGTCACATAAAGTAAAAGCTCCACTCAAGCTTGGCTCAGAGACAATGTTCCCCATTTCACGTCGGTTGTCGATTAACCGTCTATCAGCACGAGTCATTATCCTTGGGACTACAAATTATGGACAGGTTTAGAGCTCATGGTCCGGTCAAGACTACAACCAAATATTGGTTCTTTAAAGCGATTTCTAACGGGTGTGATTAAGAACTTTCCGATGGAGGTCTTGTGTGTGAAAGAGACAACTGTCTCAACAAATTTGAGGCTTGTTTTAAGCCAAAAGGCGTGATCATTTTGAATGTTTCTTTTTTCATTAATAATGGTTGCAGATTATATCGTAAAAGTTAATATTGTTTGAATTGTTTATTTTATTTGACTATTTTTTCTGCTTAGCAGTATTTTTTGGATATTATATATATATATATATATATATATATATATAAATATATATATATATATATATATATATATATATATATATATATATAATATATATATATATATATATATATATATATATATATATATATATATATATATATATATATATATATATATATATATATATATTTATATATATATATATATATATATATTTCAGAGTTTCGTACACCTTAAATTTCAAAAGTGTGTTAACGAATACGGGAAATCGGGATTTTAAAAAATTAGTGATCAAGGTTTGATAAAGGGTGCATTTATATTTCTGGACAAACAATTTTTGACAAATTTCTTAGGAAGGAAAATTAGTCTATATTGGAAAGGAATACCAACTAGAATATCTAAGATTTAAAACGAACGCGACAAGTAAATCCTATTTTTTTAAAGAGAAGGTTAGTTCATTAGAAAACATATGATTATTATTATTATTATTATTATTATTATTATTATTATTATTATTATTATTATTATTATTATTATTATTATTATTATTATTATTATTATTATTATTATTATTATTATTATTATTATTATTATTATTATTATTATTATTATTATTATTATTATTATTATTATTATTATTATTATTATTATTATTATTATTATTATTTATTATTATTTATATTATTATTATTATTATTATTATTATTATAATTATTATTATTATTATTATTATTATTATTTTTATTATTATTATTATTATTATTATTATTATTATTATTATTATTATTATTATTATTATTATTATTATTATTATTATTATTATTATTATTATTATTATTATTATTATTACATATTATTATTAATGATGGGGCCATTCAAGGGGGGTTGATCTTTCCCGACAAACCATACAGCCAGAACCAAGCCCCTCCCCTTTTTTTCTAGTCTCCTCAATTTAGTTACATCCCCGCAGGGGTGTTGCTTAGTCCATAAATTTGGCTATGGCAGTAGCTAGGAGGAAAATAAGCAGCCGATGACTTTGGTTAAGGAATCGGAGCCAGAGAAGGAAACAGAGCAGGAGAAGGCTTATGATGCGGAGCAGTGAGCCGGAGCCTTTGCTGAAGCCGAATCTTAAAATAAGTATGTAATAGACCAAAAGATATATCATTTGTTATGCTTATGAACCCATATATGGTATATGGTAAATCATATATATGGTATGAGAGTTTTTACTGAAGGAAACAGTTGTTAGCTGTGCAAAGGAAGTATGTGGATGTGCTAGGAAGGGAATAAGAATGTTAAAAGTGAGTGGTGGAATGAAGAAGTGATGCAAGCGATTAAAAGCAAAAAAAATGTACTAAAAGCCAATGATGAAATTTCAAAGAAAGATGTTTGGAATTATATAAGGAGGAATAAAGAAATTCTAAAAAGTGCATATGTAGGAGGAAAAAAGAGGTAAATGAACAGTTTGGAAGGAGGATGAACGGGGACTTACAAGGGAATTGGAAGCTCTTCTGTCTTCTGGAAGGAAGCGCGAAAGGTTAAGAATGAGAATAAAGGGAATCTGCTTAGAATAATAGATAGGGATTGTGTTTTCGTAATTGATCAAATGGATGTGAGGGGAGAGGGGAAGGAACACTTTGAAAATCTGCATAACATTGGCAGTAATGAAGAAATGATAGTGAATGTGTGTGGGTTTGATGGTGCAAGAAGGAATAGGTATTTGGGGCAGAGGTCATTAGTAAGGACGAGGTAATGGATAGAGTGAGAAAGTTGAAGAATATTAAATCTGCAGGTGTAGATGAAATTACTGGTGAAATGATCAAGAACGGAGGCTAGATGGTGATTGATTGGATTTGGAAGTTGTGTAACAAAGCGTTTATGGACGGTATACAGTAGTTCCGAGGGACTGGAGGAGAGCAGTAATAGTGCCCTTTTATTTGGGTAAGGGAGATAAGGATAACTGTAGGAATTTAAGGGGACAGTTTATTGATTGTTGTAGGGAAGGTATATGCTGGTACTTTGGTCGAAAGAGTGCGTCGAAAGACTGATGAACTGATTGGTGAAGAACAAGGTGTGTTTAGGAGTGATAGAGGATGTGTGGATCAAATCTTTACGTGAAACAAATGATTGAGAAAATGAGGGAGGAGAGGAATAAATTGTTTTTAGGTTTTATGGATTTGCAACAGGTGTATGATAGAATTAATTGTGAAGTTCTAGGGCAGGGGGTTAGTGTATATGGTGTTAAAAGGTGATCAGGCTCTGAATGGAAATCAAAAGTATGTATGTATGACGATAGTGAAACGTGTGTAAGAATAAATGGTTTCTGATAGTGATTGGTTTGATATTAATAGCGGAGTGAGGCAGGAATGTGCTATTTCTCCTTGGTTATATGAATGGCTTATGAAAGAATTAGAGGTGGGAGTGGCAGGAGATGGTGTTAGAATGATGGAGAATGGAAGAGAGTAGAGGGTGCCCCACCTATTATATGCGGATGATTTGTTTTTTTTCTGAGAATCTGAAGAGAGTTTGAAAGGATTGGTAGAGAGATTTAGAGGGTGTGTAAAAAGAGGGGTTTGAAAGTAACGTAGATAAGAGTAAGGTTATGGTTGTGAGGAGAACACGTGGTAAGGTTTTACTATCTGTCCCGATTTAGCTGGGACAGTCCTTTTTCTTTGAAACTTTTTGTGAAGTTCTAAAACTACAAATTTGTTTTCTTTCAGTTTTATTGTCAATTGAATATATATATATATATATATATATATATATATATATATATATTATATATATATATATATATATATATATTATATATATATATATATATATATATATATATATTATATATATATATATATACATATATATATATATTTCTATATTATTATTATATATAAATATATATATATATATATATATTATTATTATTATTATATATATATATATATATATATATATATATATATTATATATATATATATATATATATAGTATATATATATACATATATATATATATATATATATATATATATATATATATATATATATATATATATATATATATATATATATATATATATATATATATATATATATATATATATATGTATATATATATATATATATATATATATATATATATATATATATATATATATATATATATATATATATATATATATATTAGAGAAAGAGAGAAAGGGTATATATATATATATATATGTGTATATGTATATATATATATATAAAAATATATATAATAAATATATAAAGAGTTATATATATATATATATATATATATGTATATATATATATATATATATATATATATATATATATATATATATATATATATATATATATAATGCTAAACTTATACATTTTTCATGGCATGAGGTTTTTGTCAATCGATATATACATTTTTTAAATTATCGCTCGTAAGGGAGTAATATATATATATATATATATATGGATATATAGGATAGGTTAGATATATATATATATATATATATATATATATATATATATATATATATATATATATATATATATACAGTGGTGAATCCACAAATTTTCACATGTAGTAAGAAGTATTATATATATATATATATATATATATATATATATATATATATATATATATATATATATATATATATATATATATATATATATATTAAGGTTATATATATATATAGTTATATATATATTAGTTGGTGAGGTATGCGGTTTTCGATGACTGGGTAAACTTTAAATTGTCCAGCTTTGATGAATAATTATATATATATATATATATATATATATATAGCATATATATATATATATATATATATATATATATATATATGTATAACTATATATATATATATATATATATATATATATATATATATATATATATATAATGAAATTAATTAAAATTGCAAGTGAAGGCAACAATATGACGCACGAATTGCACGACGAGCTTGAGGCGGCTCTGCCTCCTTAATATCACTGTATTACGGATATACTTTGGCTTCAGCTTCGCCCCTGGTGCCTAGGAAAGTTAGGAGTGTATAGGGAGGCAAAGCATAAATAGCTCATTTTTGGTTTTATATTTCTTTAAGATTTTGTAGATTAATTTTCTTATGGTTTCTTATTATATTAACATTTTTTATATTTTTTATTTGTTTTTCTTAATTATTAATTTGTTCTTAAAAATAAGATAGGCAATGCCTACCCAGCCTATCCCTTAACTACGCCACTGATAATCGATATATATATATATATATATATATATATATATATATATATATATATATATATATATATATATGAAAAAGTATATATATATATATATATATATATATATATATTACAGAGGTTATCACTACACACGGGCAGAGCCCTCACGGAGGGGGTGTTAAACGCCTCAAAAGTTCACTATTAACGCAAATTACGTGTGGGAGATTAAATTCAGCAGGAAAAAAACTATGGAAAAGAATTCCACAGAACCAGGTGGCAGCAAAGAAAGTAGCACTGCATCGAACAAGCCTGGAGTTACCAATATTCACACAAAACTCATGCGCAGACACAGCACTCCTTGTGTTACGAGAGCGTCGTAAAGGTAGTGGGGTACGCGAGTGACAGCACCTGCCGCTGCTGTACCTATAGAAAAGAGATAAAGTACCAACATCGCAAAAGACAGAGGGTCAAGTGAACTGGAAAGTACGGAACAGTTAGGCCTTTTTGGCTTTGACTCGACCCTCTCCAAAGCCGGGTGAAACCAGAGCCCCCCAGATATGAGAGCAGTACTCCAGCGCGCGCGGATGAGACCCTAGGCCGGAGACCGAGAAGAGGAAAAAAAGTCTCGCAGTCCAAACAGAACTCCCAGTTTCTTTGAGGCCGCCCTAGCAACTGCTGATGTGAGGTTTCCAAGACACTTTTTTTACGTTAAGGCCAAGGATGTTTATATTGTCAACAGGAGAGACGAGAACTTTCAAAGGAGCTCGGAAGTTGAGAGTTTTTTTGAGAGGGATTCGTAAAAAGATTGAGTGCCCTAAGAATGAAATCTCACAAGGTTGAGACCACCCCACCCGGAAATTCAGATCAGCCAGAATAGAATCGGAAAGATTAAGACGAGAGGCAATTCTGGAAGTAAAAGAGGGAGAATTGAAACAGCAAGAATGAAAGGTCGAGTCAATGCGCTACGAGTGGATAGGAGTTAAATGTGCAGGTGTGAAGATCATTAATGAAAAGTAAGAATGAAAGCAAGAGGATAAGACAGGAACTCTATAAACACCACAATTACCAGAAAAGAAGGTCGCCTGTCAACAACAGCTGATATTGAGCGATTTGAGAGAAAACTAGACATAAGAGTAAGAAAAGAGAAGGAGGAAACCCAAAGAAAGGGAGCTTGGAGAGCAGTGACTCCAGCCACACTCCGGTCAATTGCTTTGATATGTCAAGCGCCACCACGCAGTCTCCCCGTAATTCCTAAGGCAGAATACCATAAATCAGTAAGATAGGGTAGTATAAATCCAATAAATTCCTCGAGCGCCGCAAGTCAAGCTGGCGATCGAAAAATGGGAATGAGAAATCAGGATGATCTAAGAAATGAGAGTTGAGAGGGGTTTCAAAGATCAGATAGAATACAAGTGAGAGTTATAGGGCGATAGTTAGAAGGATCAGAGCGGCTTCCTTCTTTCGGAATTGGTTGGACGTGTGCGCGCTTCCAACACTGAGGGAAAGTGTTAGTATTGAGACATAGAGTATAGTTGAACGAGGGCGGGGCCAGCACGAAAGCACATTCCCTCAAAATTCGGGGAGGAATGCCATCCGGGCCACCCCCTCCTAACGTTCATAGATTTCAGGAGTCCATGCACCTGATCATATAGAATCACAGGTAAGCCATTGATCACTTGAAAGGAGAAGGAGGAGGAGGAGAATGCCAGAATCGTCCAGTGTTGAGTTAGAGGAAAATAGGAGGAAAGAGATTGGCCTTTTCATTTGGAGAATTAGCAACAGAACCATCAGATCGAAAAAGAGGAGGAAATTCAGATTTACAAAAGTTGTTAGAGATGTTTTTGGCAAGAGACCAGAAAAGATTTTTCAGTAGAGAACCTAGGAGGTTAACGTGCACTTTCGTTTGATGGAAAGTTTCTCTGCTTCTGCTTGTCGAAGAGTATCCCCGCAACGATTTCTCTAAATGAAAATTAGCAAGAGTGATAGGAAAGAACGAGAATTTTTCCACTCCTGATAAGCACCGTCTCTAACCTAAATTTCAGAGAACATGCATGATCGGCGGTTTATGAGAAAGATTTAGCTGAAAAGGAATGAACTCGTCATCCCATCAACGACACAGCTCCCACCTTATCGGCGGAAGCCGAAGCGTCATCAGAGTCAAAGCAGTCATTCCAATTTTAGTTAGCGTAGAAGCAACGCAAGGCCCCCAATCGGCCCGACGCGCCAGAAAAACGCGTAAGCAGGATGGAGCTGTTGGAGAGAAAGTACAAAAATTAAGAGATATAAGGTTGTGGTCAGATTTGCCAATAGGAGCGAAGGTGGTGTATTTACAGAGAGAAGGACTAGTGGTGAAACATAGGTCAAGTGTGTTCAAGAATTGGTTTGAACATCTGGAATGTGTGTGGGTTCTTTAATTGGTTGCTCCAGATCGAGATCAAGTGAGTAGCCCAACGATTCGGCCCCACCTTAAATCAGTATGAGAGATCCCCAAATCCATTCAGTGCCGTACATTTAAATCACCAAATAGGAGACCTCAGCATTTGATGAGAAGATATAAACAGCCCCCGTGAAAAGTGTAAGATACCTGAAAAAGGCGTGAAAATCTGTCCTCTATTTGGAGAACAGTAGCAGAAACACAAGATTATTATAGTAAGGAAGAAATATTTTAAGCCACAGAACATCTAAAGCAGTATATTCTACATCTCGGCCACAATAATGTGTTACAGAGTGTTTATGTTTAAGATAGTGCCATCCTCCCACCTCTCAGACGAAATTAGATGGAATAAGCTATAGTTGGACATATTAAACGAGTTATCGAGGATGAATTCCTAGCCATCTGGGTCTCAGACAGAGCAAAAGGGGTTAGAGTTAGAGAGGTGGTATTCCGCGGATGCAGAGTTAGATTGTAAGCCACGCGGATCATATATATATATATATATATATATATATATATATATATATATATATATATATATATATATATATATATATATATATATATATATATATATATATATATATATATATATATTATTTTTATATGTATGTCTATTTATATATAGAAGTATATATATATATATATATATATATATATATATATATAAATGATGTGTAGCTGTAGGTGTCCCGATTTTTCGCTCAGAAAATATGGTAACCTTAGACCGTCACTCATCGGTGTGAAATTATGCTAGATGGTGAGCAGCTGGAACAAGTGCCTGAGTTTAAATATGTTGAAGTAAAGGGAACGGATTATGCAGAGTGTAGTAGGAAAGTTGTGAATGGCAAGAAGGTGGCTGGTGCAATTAAATCGTTGGTAGATATAAATGGACTAAGTCTTAAGTGCGCTAGGGTATTACATGAGGAAATGTTGTTTCCTGTGTTAATGTAAAGAAGTAAGATTATGGTCTGGAATCAAAGGTATAGATCTAAAGTACAATGTGTTCATATTGACAATCTTAGGGGCGTGTTAGGTGTGAGAAGAATTGATAAATGAGGAATGAACGTATTTGAGAGTTGTGTGGTGTGAAGAAAAAGATAAATGAGAGAATAAATGAATGTACGTTGAGATGGTTTGGTTATGTGCAAAAGATGGATGATAGTCGATTGGTTAAGTGAATGTGTAGTGGTGAGGGTACTGCAAATCGACCGGCTCGGAGGCCGAAGGAAAAGTGGATTGAGTCAGTTAAGGAATGCTTGGAGGAAAGAAATGTGAGTTTGGTAGAGTTGAGAAGAAAGGTGTATAATAGGAGTGAATAACGGGGTTTTGTGAGGGTTTATTGTTGTGGCCCAAGTGGGCCAAGGGATGCATCCCACATTGACGAAGTAAAATAGTGAGCTTCCTTCGTGGTTCACTGAAGCTCTAGGGTGAATTTTCCTACTGCGACAAGTTCTCACTTAAATATATAAAGAGGCGGTAGGGCTTGGGCTTTCTTTTCGACTTGTGTCATATTCTTCTACTACTTTTCTGTTTCCGGTGCATGTCACGCACCTTAATCCCATTCTTGGGGAAAGAAGGTAGATGATATATATATATATCAGCAGCATATATATATATATATATATATATATATTATATATATATATATATATATATATATATATATATATATATATATAAAAATAAATATATATATATATATATATATATATATATATATATATATATATATATATATATATATATATATATATATATATATATATATATATATATATATAAATATATATATATTTTATATATATATATATATATATATATATATATATATATATATATATATATATATATATATATATATATATATATATATATATATATTGCTATATATGGTATATATATAAATATACATATAAAGAAGATATATATATATATATATATATTATATATATATATATATATATATATATATATATATATATATATATATATATATCTATATATATATATATATTACTTCAAGCAAACAGAATAAAATAATCTAAATTTGTCTATCCTTTGTATAGTTGTACATCTTGTAATTATTATTATTATTATTATTATTATTATTATTATTATTATTATTATTATTATTATTATTATTATTATTATTATTATTATTATTATTATTATTATTATTATTATATCTTAAAATTATTATTATTAGATTATTATTATTATTATTATTATTATTATTATTATTATTATTATTATTATTATTATTATTATTATTATTATTATTATTATTATTATTATTATTATTATTATTATTACTATTATCATTATTATAATTATTATTACTAATATTATAATTATTATTACTATTAGTAGTTATTATTACAACTATTATTATTATTATTATTATTATTATTATTATTATTATTATTAAGCACTTTAGTTCTATTATTATTATTATTATTATTATTATTATTATTATTATTATTATTATTATTATTATTATTATTATTATTATTATTATTATTATTATTATTATTATTATTATTATCATTATTATTATTATTATTATTATTATTATTATTATTATTATTATTATTATTATTATTATTATTATTATTATTATTATTATTATTATTATTATTATTATTTTATTATTATTAGTTTTCAGTCATACTTATCTGACCGAACACAATACGTTCGTTTAGGAGACACATCATCCTCACTTGCCTCAATTTCCCACGGTGTCCCTCAGGGCTCCATACTTGGGCCACTTTTCTTTAATATATATACAAATGACTTTCAAAATTGTCACAATTCAATACACTCTCAATATGCTGATGACACTGCAATCTTAATATCAGACCGTAATATAAACACACTTAATGACAAAGTAAATAATGAACTAAAAAACATTATAACATGGGTAGAGGCAAACAGACTCTCCCTAAATCTACAAAAAACAAATTACCTAGTAATAACAAATCAAAAAAACCCTGTTCAACTAAATGTAAGAGCAAAAGATATAATTATAAATCGGCTATCGTCTGCCAAGTTATTAGGTGTTATCCTTGACGACAAGCTTTCTTTCAAAGAACACATAAATAGTCTCATTAGCAAATTATCCTATGCTAACTATGCATTCCTTAAGATAAGGAATTTTGTTCCAAAATATATTTTAAAAAACCTTTAAAAAAAATCTTTCAGTATGATGTTGTGCAAGTGAATACCTGCTACAACCTCTAATCGTTATGCAAAAAAAAATAATTCGTGTAATATCAGGGCCCCGAAACTACCGTGAACACACAACCCCACTATTCAAAAATTTGTCTATGTTAAAACTTCATGATATTTACACCCTTACAGTAAGTAGTCACATCTTTAAATTCACAAACGGAACTGCAAATGATCTTTTGACTAACATACTTGTACAGAACCAAACTTTAAGAACAAACAATCTCCGTAGAACAAATTCCCTTACCTTAGACAAAGCAAAATTCACCCTAACGAAATCTCGGAGGGCCATCTCATATAAGGGCATAGATATGTGGAATAATCTCCCCAAAAATGTTCAGGAATCCCTCACCATTTTGTCGTTTTGTAAAAATATCAGAAGCTTCTTCTTATGTAAATACTAACGAGGACATTCCTACCCTCGTTAAGTCCTATTCTACGACGGATGGTGATGATTCCTATAGCGATTATTAATATTTAATTGAACTCTCATAGTTTCTCTTAGAATTTACAAAGTCAATGCTGATAGCGGTTTGATGTTATGAATACCAATATAATTATTATTATTATTATTAATATTTTTATTATTATTATTATTATTATTATTATTATTATTATTATTATTATTATTATTATTATTATTATTATTATTATTATTATTATTATTATTATTATTATTATTATTATTATTATTATTATTATTATTATTATTATTATTATTATTATTATTATTATTATTATTATTATTATTATTATTATTATTAATTGCAGGTCGGTCATTTTTACTTTTGCTTTGGGCTTGCCAAATATTCGCCTCTTACCGAACCTTTTAACAGAGTTTTGATCCAACTTATAGAGACTGAGAAACTTTCGAAGTCATCTTTACTTGCTAAAGTAGGGGAAATTTATCCCTAAAATAGTTATATATATATATATATATATATATATATATATATATATATATATATATATATATATATATATATATATATATATATATATATATATATGGCAAAAGTCCAGTTTCTGTTCAGGACTCAATTTTGGAGAAATGCATGATCGAGTCACTCGAGTCGCTCAGCTCGTGTAACTCAATAGAAACTCCAGCCGATGGTGGATAGAGGACTTACTCGTCGTCTACCTAAGAGGCCGAGAGACCATGACAACTGATATCTATGTGTCCACTTAGGTGTTCGTTAGTTTTAAATAAATATATATATATATAGAGATATAAAAAAATATATATATTAATATATATATATATATATATATATATATATATATATATATATATATATATATATATATATATATATATATATATATAACTGGTACACGAAAAATCGCAAGTCGATTTAGCTGAATGTTTTACTGTTTCTAACTGAACAGAAACTGTCTTTTGATATATATATATATATATATATATATATATCTATATATATATATATATTATATATATATATATATATATATATATATATATATATATATATATATATATATATATATATATATATATATATCAGTGGCGTACCTTGAAGAATACACTTGGGTAGGCAGAGTTTATATATATATATATATATATATATATATATATATATATATATATATATATATATATATATATATATATATATATATATATATATATATATATATATATATATATATATATAGCTAACGAAAACATCGAAAACATATTTTAATAATTATAATACGTACCTATTTATTTGTATGAAAAGCTTGTTTTCATTATATTTACCAAATACTTAATTTTAAATCACATTCCAATTGAGTAATTTCTTAGGCCTATCATTTTTTTAAAATAGAGCTCTCGTTTTATAGATAAGTTTTAAAGCGTTTTTTCTTTAATATAAAATCTACACTTACTCCATTATGCATTATTTCACTTAATTTTATGTATATAATGCTAAATACCACTTAAATAAAGTTATATAAAAATTAATATTCAATATCAGAACAATCAGACTCATTCGATCCAAAATTTCAAAGAAACTGCCACAAGCCACATATTTCGTACATATTTACGGGAAGATCGAGAACGAAAGATTTCATATATTTTATCGATTATTATAGGTAGGACAGACTAGCCCGCTCCATTATAAGTTGACGTAGGAAATGACGTCATTCGTCCGCGTGGGGTAAAGAATTTTACTATTAAGATCAGAGTAGGAGCGAGAATTTCAAAATGAATTCAATTATTATTATAGCTATTATTATTGTGGTTGTTTTTCTTTTAATTTATGATGAAAAATAGCTTCTTTTTTTAACTTTTATATAAAATTTTAATAATTTAGTATACTTTTACAATTTAATTTCAATTTGTCAAACCCAAAATATTGGGTAGGAGCTACCTACCTGGCTACCTGATATATATATATTTATATATATATATATATATAAATATGTCTCTATATATATATTTTTATATGTATATATATATATATATATATATATATATATATATATATATATATATATATATATATATATATATATATATATATAACGAGCTGAATACTAGTTTTGACGTAATAGAGTGTACACTGTTATCTAAATATATATAAATATATTTTCATTTAAAATGACTTTAATAATTTGTATACTCAATGTTTTTTTTTCAAATAGTTACATTTATATTTTCATTCTCTTTTTATATTACCCGTTTTTTAAACTTTGATTATTAACTATAATATTTTGAGCGCATCATTTTCTTTATACCCATTGAAATATTTTTTACACAATTTCTTTTGTAAACCTAAACTATTATATTCTCTTTTGTTTAAAAATTTATTATCCTATAAAAGCTATTGCTTCTTCCTCAATAGTAGATCTCGCAAGCCTTTTCATACACATAGATTTCCAGCAACAAGACATTTATTCCCTTTTTCATCCCTAAGAGCTTGAATATAACCTATCTGAGTAATGACACTCCCTTCCATACCATAAGACGCATTCGTATACACTTCCACTTCAACCTTACCTTCAAGTTTATTCAGAAAATACCCACATTTTTATCCTTTCTTTTGTTCTCTATCATTAACTTTCTTAAAAACATTATTTGCTTCTCAATTATCAATTTCCTTTAGCTTAGCAGTCAAAATTCTTTCATCATCCTAATTCCCCAACTTCACATACTCCTGATCTTCTATACCTTCAATCTCCGAAAAAAACTCTAAATTAAATCCAAATACACTCACCACTGGCCACATTTTGAATATTATAACAATCCATATATTGCTAATAGATTTTCTTGCTCAACTTAACACTTTCACATTCATATATTCTCCATTATCTTTTTTTTTGCGTATATACCCTTTTCCAATCTTTATTTTTGTCATAGTCTTCTGCTATTCCCTTTGGTTCTTCTTCTTCTTCTTCTTCTTCTTCTTCTTCTTCTTCTTCTTCTTCTTCTTTTTTCTTCTTCTTCTTTTTCTCTTTGGTTCTTCTTCTTCTTCTTCTTCTTCTTCTTCTTCTTCTTCTTCTTCTTCTTCTTCTTCTTCTTCTTCTTCTTCTTCTTCTTCTTCTTCTTCTTCTTCTTCTTCTTTCTTTCTTTCTTTCTTCTTCTTTCTTTCTTCTTCTTTCTTCTTTCTTCTTTTCTTCTTCTTCTTCTTTCTTTCTTTCTTCTCTTTCTTTCCTTCTTCTTCTTCTTCTTCTTCTTCTTCCTTCTTCTTCTTCTTCTTCTCTTCTTCTTCTTCTTCTTCTTCTTCTTCTTCTTCATTTTTTGTAGGAACTCGAAATATTTTGAATTCTTCCGTCTTTATATCATCTCCTGTTTCACTATCATTCCTCTTTATTTCCATCTTTATCAACAATATCCCTCTTATTCTGAGGGTAATATGTACCCTTGTTACATCTTTTAAAGTTCCCCCATGCTTAACTATTACAGTTTTTCCATTCATTCATATTACCTTTGCAGGACGCCTATATTGTTTATCTATATCTATATTGTTTATCTTTTATAATACACTTCCTCTCCTGGTTCAGGTAATTCAATATTATTTTCCCTTATCTGCCCTTTCATTGCTTTCTTTATCCTATAATCTAATTATTGCTGGATTTGTATTAACCTTTTCTTAACTATTCCCTCTAAATACTTTCTTAAAATTTCACTTTTTATACCGATGACGCCCATTATACTATCTTCCTTAGTTGGATTGTCTGGGAACCATACATTTTTTCCGAAGACTAATTGTTTATGAGAACACCCATTCCTATCTAATAACCTATTCTTTGCCGCTACAG
The DNA here is from genome assembly GCA_015478945.1 of Trachelipus rathkii. Lineage (NCBI taxonomy): Eukaryota > Metazoa > Arthropoda > Malacostraca > Isopoda > Trachelipodidae > Trachelipus > Trachelipus rathkii. The sequence goes on along the minus strand of JABUQX010145028.1, from coordinate 8,885 downwards.
ACCAAATCAAACCCACATTGCCCATTTAATCATACTAAATATTTGCACAAACCTTTCATTTCTTCATTCTGTAATTGTATCCATTGCTACACAAGATTTTATTCAGGAGCCCCAAATATACTAATCCATCTTTCTAATACCTTTTCCATTATTTCTTTAGGTTTTTTATTTTTAATCCAACAAGCTTGGCAATACCTAGTTCCTAAATCAATTATTCCAAGAAATCTATGTCCCTCAATCTCACCTAAATCCATTGCTACCGTTTTAGTGAAAATCTTTGCTAAAGTAAAACCTACTACGGGTCTACTAGCGGTCTTCCTATACCTAACGCATGCATCAAATATTTTGCTGACATTCTCTTCATAACTTATTTTCTTCTATTTCTTACTATCAATCTCATCACTGTAAGCATCCCTAACCAATTTCCATAACCTTTCTTTGCCTGAATGTTCAAATTGTAAATGTAACCTATGTACTACCTTTCCTCTATTATTCTCATATGGATTTTTTTTCAACAACTCTACTCAAAGCTTTCCTTAAACTAATGTTGAAATGTCCCTTATCATTCACTATACATCTAACTTTCATATTCTTAAAAACACCTATATTTAATTACCTTTTTTCTCAGATTTATACTAGCATCAATCCTTTTTAACGATTCTCTTCCTGATACCAAAGGTATATCTCCTTTTACCACATCTGTTATAAAAAAGAAAATATTTTATTCCCCACATAGCACGGTATTTTTAATCTTTTAGCTGTCTGATAGGTAAAATCACGAAATACATACTTTCCATTTATCCATATCATAGATTCATTCACGCCATCTCTGTCACTTTCATTCATATTACCCACCACTATACCTTGTCATTTTCTCACATATCACATTTTTCTGACATCTAATATCCGCAATAGTACATATTTCTTCATATTCATCTGTTCTTTCTGTCCCAATTACACTTTCATTATAAAAGCCTAATTTAATGTTTGAGAATCCCTATTGATCCATACTCTTCCTTTACCTTACCCTCTCATACTTCTGCTGTTTCTCATAACCATATCTTCTATTCAACTCTTCTTACACTTTCTTCATGCCTTCATCCTTTAAGAAATCGTTCAGATTTATATTACAAATACTTTCAAAGACTTTTTCTCCCAGACTCAAAATAACTTCACCACCTGAACATTCATAATCTTTTCCATCTAACTTATAACACCACTCTACCCGTTTTATCCACACCTCATAATCATTTGTTCCACTCCCCTAACCCTGAAACACGGGCCGTAGTTATCTTTCCTTTCCCGTCATTATCTTCATTTGTTTCCCTTAAACACCCAAAGAATCATTAATAACTACACCGAAAAAAACTACACACTAAAACCTAAGAGCGTAGCGAAACTACGCTCTGCTACCAATGGGAAAAATAATCCAAGCTAAAAACGCCAAACCTATACTCACTTTTTGTAGCGGCTCAAATTTGTAATTTTCTCTTTGTTCTCTTTATTTTTGTTAATGACTTTTTATACTTTAAAAATGTTTAAATAAGTTATCGATACCATTCTACATGAACCCTCGGATCACATCCCACCTGAAGCCACAGTTAGAATGCCCCCTAAAGTTACCGTAAATAGGTTTGACAGAACAAAAAGAGATACTCAATAAATGCAAAAAGGGCAAACAATATATCAAATCCAAAATAATAAATCTTTCCAAATACTTACCCTTAACCTATAAAATTAAAATAATAGATTATTGAAACAGAAAATAATAATCAAATTTCTTGCAAACAAAATTCCTGAAAGTCGATATCCCTAACAAAATAATGCGCCACACAAAAACTAAAACAAAAAGAAAAAAACAATATATATATATATATATATATATATATATATATATATATATATATATATATATATATATATATATATACTCTTTCTTATATATATATATATCATATATATATATATTACATCATAATCACCTTCTTTCCCCAAAACCTGGGGTAAGGTGAGTGACATGCATCGGAAACAGAAAAGTAGTAGAAGAATATGACACAAGTCGAAAAGATAGCCCAGACCTACCGCCCCTTTATACCTATCAGTGAGAATTCGTCGCAGTCAGAAAATCCACCCTAGATCTTCACGGGACAGCGAATCCTCATCTATGCACGTCAATGTGGGGTTCATCCCTTAACACAGGTGGGCCACAACCATACCCCTCACAAAACCAAGCCATTCACTCCTGTTATGCACCTTTCTTTTTGCCCTTGCCAAACTCATTTCTCTCCTCCAGGCATTCCTTTACCACTTATTCTTCGGTCTCCGCTCACCATGTAACATAACTTCACACCGAGGACTGTCCTCACTCACAACCATAACCTTACTCTTATCTATGTTTACTTTCATTTCAAATTTTACACACCCTGCCAAATTTTCTCTACCATTCCTCTCAAACTCTCTTCAGATTTACCACACAAACCGAAAATCATCCGCATATATTAGGTAGGGCACCCTCTACTCTCTTCCACTCTCCACCATTCTAACAGCATCTCCTGCCACCCCGCCTCTAATTTTTTCATAACTCCATCCACATAAAAATTGAATAACCAAGAAGACATAACACATCCGTGCCTCACTTCGCTATTTATATTAAACTAATCACTTTCGACAAAATTTATTCTTACATACGATTCACTATCGTCATACATACTTTTAATTTCATTCAGAAGCCTATCACCAACACCGTTTATCACTAACACCTGCCATAGAGTTCCCCTATTAATTCTATCATAAGCTGTTGCAAATCCATAAAACCTAAATACAATTTATTCTTCTTTTCCCTCATTTTCCCTCATTTTCTTCAACATCTCCTTCTTCACCAACACAAAATCAATCATACTTTTCACTTCGATAACATCTCTACCTACACCAACTCTAGTATACTTATGAATACTCTTGTGTTTAAAGAAAGTATTACTTACACACATACCTCTCTCCTCACAGAAATCCATCACCTTCCTACCATTCTCATTTTCTCCCGACACCCCAAAACCACCTGTTATACCATCCCTTTTTTGATCACCTATCCAACCATTTAGGTCACCAAACACTATCAATCTGAAGCTTCTACTCACCCCATCCAAAACAGCATTCAGATTATCCCAGAAAATCGCACTCCCTTCAACATTACCCTCAGATGGACTATATGTCACAACCACACATCCCTTGTCCTTTTCATCAAACTTAAATTTAACCATTAGAATTCCAGTACTCACACACACAAAGTCCACCATAGCTCCGTACCACAAGTAACTCATCAGAATTGCAACTTCTTCTCTCCCCCTCTCATTCCTTTCCACACCAGCACACACACATTTCAAACCACCACACCCCTCATTTTCACCGTTTCTTTTCATCTTTGTTTCAATCACAGCGAGAAAATCAAATTTTCCCTTTCTAAATACATCCATCACCTCTCTCCTCTTCTCTTCAACATTTACTCCTCTGACATTCCATGTGCCCATACGATTCATACATTTTCGCCGAAAGATAGGAGGCTGTTTATGGCGATCACGTCCTTCTCCGAAGAATACATTAGCATTTCTGGCAAAAGGTAAGTGGTAGTGGGCTGCCAACTCAACTACCACCGTCCTTTTGTCGCCTTCTACGACACGCAGGACATACGATGAGGGTCAAATTCTTTCTCCCACACTCATAGGGAAATAAGGGATAGGTATGTCTGTAAAGTGTTGTCTAAAAGTGGTGTGTGGATATAAGTAAGATGCTGTCTGTAAGATGTTGTCTGGAGGATGAGTGTGTATATGAACGCAAAAGAGAAAGACGAACCATTAAAATGGGAGGTAATTTCATCGCTGCGAGTATGCG
>JABUQX010145027.1:5000-16890 GCA_015478945.1 Trachelipus rathkii | reverse complement strand
CATTAATATCTTTATATATATATATATATATATATATATATATATATATATATATATATATATATATATATATATATATATTATAAGCTCGCAATATTTGAAGCATTACTGCAGGGTAGTGTCAACTGTTAAAGGTATTCTTAAGTGACCTGGAATCGTACTTGGGAAGAACATTGTTTTTAACTGTTTTTAACTGTTTTTAACTGTTTTTAACTGGTTATAACCTGTTATAACCTGTTATAACCTGTTATAACTGGTTTTAACTGGTTTTAACTGGTTATAACTGGTTATAACTGGTTATAACAGGTTTTAACTGGTTTTAGCTGGTTCTAACTGGTTTTAACTGGTTATAACTGGTGATACCTGGTTTTAACTGGTTATAACTGGTTATAACTGGTTATAACTGGTTTTAACTGGTTCTAACTGGTTTTAACTGGTTTTAACTGGTTTTAACCAGTTGTTTTTAACCTGTTTTAACTGGTTTTAACTGGTTCTAACTGGTTTTAACTGGTTTTAACTGGTTCTAACCGGTTCCAACCGGTTCTAACCGGTTTTAACTGGTTTTAACTGGTTCTAACTGGTTTTAACTGGTTTTAACCGGTTCTAACCAGTTTTAACCGGTTTTAACTGGTTTTAACTGGTTTTGACTGGTTTTAACTGGTTTTAACTGGTTTTAACTGGTTTTAACTGGTTCTAACTGGTTCTAACTGGTTCTAACTGCTTTTAACTGCTTTTAACAGGTTCTAACCGGTTCCAACCGGTTTTAACTGGTTTTAACTGGTTCTAACTGGTTTTAACCGGTTTTAACTAGTTTTAACCGGTTGTAACCGGTTTTAACTGGTTTTAACTGGTTCTAACTGGTTTTAACTGGTTTTAACTGGTTTTAACTGGTTTTAACTGGTTCTAACTGGTTTTAACTGGTTCTAACTGGTTTTAACTGGTTCTAACCGGTTCTAACCGGTTTTAACTGGTTTTAACTAGTTCTAACCGGTTCTAACCGGTTTTAACTGGTTTTAACTGGTTCTAACTGGTTTTAACTGGTTCTAACCGGTTCTAACCAGTTTTAACCAGTTTTAACCGGTTTTAACCGGTTTTAACTGGTTTTAACTGGTTCTAACCGGTTCTAACTGGTTTTAACTGGTTCTAACTGGTTTTAACTGGTTTTAACCGGTTCTAACCAGTTTTAACCGGTTTTAACCGGTTTTAACTGGTTTTGACTGGTTTTAACTGGTTTTAACTGGTTTTATGTGGTTCTAACTGGTTCTAACTGATTTTAACTGGTTTTAACAGGTTCTAACCGGTTCTAACCAGTTCTAACCGGTTTTAACCAGTTTTAACCATTTTAAACCGGTTTTAACCGGTTTTAACTGGTTTTAACTGGTTCTAACTGGTTTTAACTGGTTCTAACCGGTTTTAACCGGTTTTAACTGGTTCTAACTGGTTTTAACTGGTTTTAACCGGTTCTAACCGGTTTTAACCGGTTTTAACTGGTTTTAACTGGTTTTAACTGGTTCTAACTGGTTTTAACTGGTTTTAACTGGTTCTAACTGGTTCTAACTGGTTTTAACTGGTTCTAACTGGTTTTAACTGGTTCTAACCGGTTCTAACCGGTTTTAACTGGTTTTAACTGGTTTTAACTAGTTCTAACCGGTTCTAACCGGTTTTAACTGGTTTTAACTGGTTTTAACTGGTTTTAACCGGTTCTAACCAGTTTTAACCGGTTTTAACTGGTTTTAACTGGTTTTAACTGGTTCTAACTGGTTTTAACTGGTTTTAACAGGTTCTAATCGGTTCTTACCGGTTTTAACCAGTTTTAACCAGTTTTAACCGGTTTTAACTGGTCTTAACTGGTTCTAACTGGTTCTAACTGGTTTTAACTGGTTTTAACCGGTTCTAACCGGTTTTAACTGGTTTTAACTGGTTCTAACTGGTTTTAACTGGTTCTAACCGGTTCTAACCGGTTTTAACTGGTTTTAAGTGGTTCTAACTGGTTTTAACTGGTTTTAACTGGTTCTAACCGGTTCTAACCGGTTTTAACTGGTTTTAACTGGTTCTAACTGGTTTTAACTGGTTTTAACCGGTTTTAACCAGTTTTAACCGGTTTTAACTGGTTTTAACTGGTTCTAACTGGTTTTAACTGGTTCTAACTGGTTCTAACTGGTTTTAACTGGTTCTAACTGGTTCTAACTGGTTTTAACTGGTTCTAACTGGTTCTAACTGGTTTTAACTGGTTTTAACCGGTTTTAACCGGTTTTAACTGGTTTTAACTGGTTTTAACTGGTTTTAACTGGTTTTAACTGGTTTTAACCAGTTTTAACTGGTTTTAACTGGTTTTAACTGGTTTTAACTGGTTTTAACTGGTTTTAACTGGTTTTAACTGGTTTTAACTTTCGGTTTTAACTGTTTAACAGGTTTTAACTGGTTTTAACTGGTTCTAACTGGTTCTAACTGGTTTTAACTGGTTCTAACTGGTTCTAACTGGTTTTAACTGGTTTTAACCGGTTCTAACCGGTTTTAACTGGTTTTAACTGGTTTTAACTGGTTCTAACTGGTTCTAACTGGTTTTAACTGGTTCTAACTGGTTCTAACTGGTTTTAACTGGTTTTAACTGGTTTTAACCGGTTTTAACCGGTTTTAACTGGTTTTAACTGGTTTTAACTGGTTTTAACCGGTTTTAACCGGTTTTAACTGGTTTTAACTGGTTCTAACTGGTTTTAACCGGTTTTAACCAGTTTTAACCGGTTTTAACTGGTTCTAACTGGTTTTAACTGGTTTTAACTGGTTCTAACTGGTTCTAACCGGTTCTAACCGGTTTTAACTGGTTTTAACTGGTTTTAACTAGTTCTAACCGGTTCTAACCGGTTTTAACTGGTTTTAACTGGTTTTAACTGGTTTTAACCGGTTCTAACCAGTTTTAACCGGTTTTAACTGGTTTTAACTGGTTCTAACTGGTTTTAACTGGTTTTAACAGGTTCTAATCGGTTCTTACCGGTTTTAACCGGTTTTAACCGGTTTTAACTGGTTTTAACTGGTTTTAACTGGTTCTAACTGGTTCTAACTGGTTTTAACTGGTTTTAACTGGTTTTAACAGGTTCTAACCGGTTCTTACCAGTTTTAACCAGTTTTAACCGGTTTTAACTAATTTTAACTGGTTCTAACTGGTTTTAACTGGTTTTAACTGGTTCTAACTGGTTTTAACTGGTTTTAACTGGTTCTAACCGGTTCTAACCGGTTTTAACCGGTTTTAACTGGTTTTAACTGGTTTTAACTGGTTTTAACTGGTTTTAACCGGTTTTAACCGGTTTTAACTGGTTTTAACTGGTTCTAACTGGTTCTAACTGGTTTTAACTGGTTCTAACTGGTTTTAACTGGTTCTAACTGGTTCTAACCGGCTTTAACCAGTTTTAACCGGTTTTAACTGGTTCTAACTGGTTTTAACTGGTTCTAACCGGTTCTAACCGGTTTTAACTGGTTTTAACTGGTTCTAACTGGTTTTAACTGGTTTTAACCGGTTCTAACCAGTTTAAACCGGTTTTAACTGGTTTTGACTGGTTTTAACTGGTTCTAACTGGTTCTAACTGGTTTTAACTGGTTTTAACTGGTTCTAACCGGTTCTAACCGGTTTTAACTGGTTTTAACTGGTTTTAACTGGTTTTAACTGGTTTTAACCGGTTTTAACCGGTTTTAACTGGTTTTAACTGGTTTTAACTGGTTTTAACTGGTTTTAACCGGTTTTAACTGGTTTTAACAGGCCTTTGAGTACTCAGCATTTATGGGATGAGAAAACCTGGTTTTAACCGGTTTTAACCGGTTTTAACTGGTTTTAACTGGTTCTAACTGGTTCTAACTGGTTCTAACTGGTTCTAACTGGTTCTAACCGGTTTTAACCAGTTTTAACCGGTTTTAACTGGTTCTAACTGGTTTTAACTGGTTTTAACTGGTTCTAACCGGTTTTAACTGGTTTTAACTGGTTTTAACTGGTTTTAACCAGTTTTAACCGGTTTTAACTGGTTTTAACTGGTTTTAACCGGTTTTAACCGGTTTTAACTGGTTTTAACTAGTTTTAACTGGTTTTAACTGGTTTTAACTGGTTTTAACCGGTTTTAACCGGTTTTAACTGGTTTTAACTTTCTAACTGGTTCTAACTGGTTTTAACTGGTGTAACTGGTTTTAACCGGTTCTAACCGGTTTTAACTGGTTCTAACTGGTTTTAACTGGTTTTAACCGGTTCTAACCAGTTTTAACCGGTTTTAACTGGTTTTAACTGGTTTTAACTGGTTCTAACTGGTTTTAACTGGTTTTAACAGGTTTTAACCGGTTTTAACCGGTTTTAACCGGTTTTAACCGGTTCTAACCGGTTCTAACCGGTTTTAACCGGTTTTAACTGGTTTTAACTGGTGTTGGTGTTGGTGTTGTTGTTGTTGTTGTTGTTGTTGTTACTGTTGGTGTTGCTTCGATTATTACAATATTTTTCCTTTTCTTTCATTAGCTTTTCTATTCCCCTTCATTTACATATAATTTTTTTCATACTTTTTGAATACATGCGCAAACAAATATTTATAAATGTATAATTAAACAAATTGAATTCCACTTTAACTTTCAAGGTCAATTAACCGAAATCCTAAAGGGTTAACTCTATATAATATCATACATCCTTTATATCCCTTAGATCAAATGCCTCAAACAGATGATATAAATGCGATATTGAATTGAAAATTAAATTTACAAACTTTGAACCTTTTTTAAAAAAAAAGAAAAAAAAAGAAATAGGAATATATTTCTATGACTGTTAACATGTATTATCTATATATATATATATACCAGTATATATATATATATATATATATATATATATATATATATATATATATATATATATATATATATATATATATATATATATATATATATATATATATATATATATATATCTTTTTTTTTTTCTTCGTTTCATGTTTGTGCAACGACCACTTTTTTTTCCTATATCAACGATATTTTGTTTTTTAATTATTTGTCAGAAAATTTCACATTTACTCATATATATATATATATATATATATATATATATATATATATATATATATATATATAATATATATATATATATATTTCACATATATATATATATATATATATATATATATATATATATATAACGCGTATAAGCCGTATATAAGGCTTCGATTTTCCTCGCGTTGCAATTATAATGCAACTTTCCTTAACGTATCTCATCGGGATACTGAACGATATATTTTGAGAATGTGCTATTTGATTTAACATTAGCTATATAGGGAAAACTTCGTTGCAAGGCATGTCTCAACTCAAGTTTTGAAAAATAAACGATATAAAAAAAAATTCGTTCGCTTTTAAATTTTTTATTTATATGTTCTTGTGAAGCTCTATTTCGATAAGTTTTCAACTCATTTAAAAATAAATCACTGAAAGAATATATATATATATATATATATATATATATATATATATATATATATATATATATATATATATATATATATATATATAATATATATATATATATATATATATATATATATATATATATATAATTAGTGTTTTTTATATATTTATAATTAGTGTTTTTTGCAAATTTTAATAACTAAGAATAAATTCAACTTTTACAATGAAATCATATTATTTGCAGCATCTAGTGGAGTTTAGATATGTCTATTATAAGAAGATTGGATTTTCTAGACAGTCGGATCAAAAGAAGACTTTTCTTTGCATAGTTTTAGGGCGACAGGGCTAGCAACCCGGTCCTTTACTTTTTTGCTTGTAAAACTCCTGGACCAGCATTGGAATCTTATGCGCCTAGAAACACGATCTTCTGAAGAGCTCTGAGAGAACAAATTTTGAGGACAAATGGAAGAAGATGCTAGTTTCACTGAAAGGGTAAAACCCTACCTGAGTGTATAACTCAAGGACTAGCATCGGAAACCTTTGCGCCGAGAAATAGTTTTCTAGTGTTTTCTTGACAGAGTTTCTGGGCCAGAAGGAAGAAGATGCTGGCGCCAACTGACAGGGCGAAAGCCCTACTTGGGAGATGATAAATAATATATATATATATATATATATATATATATATATATATATATATATATATATATATATATATATATATATATATATATATATATATATATATATATATATATATATATATATATTATTATTATTATTATTATTATTATTATTATTATTATTATTATTATTATTATTAGTAGTAGTAGTAGTAGTAGTAGTAGTAGTAGTAGTAGTAGTAGTAGTAGTAGTAGAAGAATATGACGTAAGTCGAAAAGAAAGCCCAGCCTTATAGCCCCCTTTTTACCTTTAAGTGAGAACCCGTCGCAGCCAGAAAATCCACCCTAGGGCTTCAAGGGACTGCGACGTACCCTCACTGTGGCATCTCGTCAATGTGGGGTTCATCTCCTGGACAAAACCAGCAACCATACCCCTTACAAAACCCCGCCATTCACTCCTATTATGCACCTTTCTTCTCGCCTCTGCCAAACTCACATTCCTCCCCTTCAGGCATTCCTTTACTGACTCAATCCACTTTTTCTTCGTCTCCCAGCCGGTCGATTCCCAACACACTCACCACTATACACCCGTTTAACCAACCGACTATCATCCATCCTTTCCACATTACCAAACCATCTCAATGTACTCTCGTTTATTCTCTCATTTACTCCTTTCTTCACACCACACAACCCCCTAATACGTTCATTCCTCATTTTATCAATTCGTCCCACACCTAACACACCTCCCTAAGATTGTCCATCCGAACACATTGTACTTTAGATCTATACCTCTTATTCCAGACCATAGTTTCACTACTGTACATTAACATAGGTAACAACATACCCTCATGCAAGACCCTAGCGCACTCAACACTTAGTCCTTTTACATCCACCAAGGATTTAATTGCACGAGCTACCTTCCTACCATTCACAACTTTTTTACTACACTCTCCATCATCCGTTCCCTTTTCATCCAACATATATCCTAAATATTTAAACTCAGACACTTGTTCCAGTTGCTCACCATCCAACATAACCTCGCACTGAGGACTGTCTTCACTCACAACCATAACCTTGCTCTTATCTACGTTTACTTTCAAACCACTCCTTTTACACACCCTGCCAAATCCCTCGATCAATCATCTCTCAATTATTTGTCAGATAAAAGATAGATTTACATTCTCAGGACATTTAATTGTTGCCACGTTATTTCTGCCGGAAATGTTTCCTCAGTATGATTCCATCTTTCCTGAGAAAAATGTAAATGAAACCTGTAAAGTGTACACTTTCATTGGCATAAAGAAACTTAAAACAGAACTATCTATAATTTATAGCCTAGAAGAATTTCGTTCTATGTCTGGAGCTATAGCTTTATTCGATTTCATTACAGAAAATCACTTGGAAGCCACTTTTAGTAAAAGTGTGAAACTATTAAAAGTTTTAATAACCATTCCGATGACAACGTTCAAAGCAGAGCGCTGTTTTCCTTATTTAAAAAAAGGATTAAAACCTTTCTTAGAAACACCATGGGGCAGGAAAGACTTTCCGCCTTAGCAATGCTTTCGATCGAGAAAGACTTTATTATAGGTATACAAGATTTTAATAATAAAGTGATTGATAAATTTGCTCAATCAAAAGATAGAAGAGCGGACTTTCTTTTTAAATAAAATTGTAAAGGTAAGTTACATAACTTTTTAAAAATAATTGTAAAATTTTTTAATTTTTCTAGATTAATGCTTTACGGTCATCAATGCTCTCTTTTTTGAAACACACACGCACTCACACACAGATATATATTTGTGTGTATATATATATATATATATATATATATATATATATATATATATATATATATATATATATATATATATATATATATATATATATATATATATATATATATATATATATATATATATATATATATATATATTGTGTGTGTGTGAGTAAAATGTAAAATGCAACTACCAATATATTTTAGGACGAGCCGCGCCTGATATATATATATATATATATATATATATATATATATATATATATATATATATATAGTATAAAGAAACAAGAATAGTATATATATATATATATATATATATATATATATATATATATATATATATATATATATATGGTCAGCGTCCCGAAAGCAACATGCATGTAACTAAAAACTATAACAGCTACAGGAAAATAAATAACATTTTATTAATCAGGAGACATTTTTATCGATGAAATTAAAAAAAAAAAATAACGCTTTTGAAAAATTTAAAATTGTTAAAAATGTTGGAAAACTGTATGATAATGATCGTTTTTTGAGAAGAGCGAAGGAGCTCTAGAGCTCCAAAGGAGCGTCAAAGTTGCCAAATGTCGATTTTTTTTAGCTTAAAGATACCCCAAGGGTAAACCACAAAGATGGACAGAGTCGGGGTTTCGCGGCCTACCGGGGGACGACGGGGAGACTCGTCCCCCCTCTGTCCCATCGTCAGCTCGAACCCCTTAAAGAGAAAATAAAAAAAAAAATTAACATTTCCCATAATAAAAACAATATTTGGTAACTCTTGCTCTCGTACTACTGCAGAAATGGAAGGTTACTGAGAGCGTACGCTGCCAGACCTAAGATGATACTAATATTTAAGGTGTTATTAATAAATATTAGAATAAAATAATTTTTTTTAGGTTTCATCGATGAAATTGCTTGCTGAAATCAAAAATGTTATTTATTTTCCTGTAGCTGTTATAGTTTTTTAGTTACATGCATGTTGCTTTCGGGACGCTGGTCTATATATATATATATATATATATATATATATATATATATATATATATATATATTTTTTTTTTTTTTTTTTTTTTTACATTTATCACCACTGCTCTCACGGCAAAGCCCTATTCAAGGAGGGGGTGTTAAAATTAACAAAAATTCAACTAACACAAATTACGCAGATGAGCACAGACGCGGGCTTTAAAGTGAGAGAGATTAAATTGAGTAGGAAACACAGAAGATGGAAGAGAATTCCACAGAACCGAGGTGGCAGGAAAGAAGGAGGCACCGCAGCGAACTAGTCTGGAGTTGCTGATATCAACACAAAACTCATGTGCCGACACAGCACCCCTTGTGCTACGAGGGCGTCTTAAAGGTGGTGGTACGCGAGTGGTAAGTTCCCTCGAGCACCTGCCGCTGCGGTACCTATAGAAAAGAGATAAAGCACCAACATCGCGCCGCAAAGATAGAGGGTCAAGTGAACTAGAAAGAACAGGACAGTTTATAAGTCTTTTTGCCTTTGACTCGACCCTATCCAAAAGCCGGGTGAAACCTGAGCCCCCAGATATGAGAGCAGTACTCCATACAAGGGCGGATGAAGTCCGTATAACTGGAGTAACTGAGAAGAGGAAAAAAGTCTCGCAGTCTAAACAGAACTCCCAGTTTCTTTGAGGCCGCCTTAGCAACCGTTGTGATGTGAGGTTTCCAAGACATTTTTTTGTTTATGTTAAGGCCAAGGATGTTTATATTGTCAACAGGAGAGACGAGAACCGTCGAAAAGAGATAGGAAAGTTAGAAGGTGTCTTAGAGAGGGAGATTTGTAGAAGTTGAGTTTTTAAAGAATTGAATTTCACAAGGTTCAGACGACCCCATCCGGAAATTCTATCCAGATCAGCGAGAATAGAATCGGAAAGATTAAGACGAGAGGCAATTCTAGAATTAAAAGAAGGGGCAGAATTGAAATGAGTTGAAGAATGAAGGGTCGAGTCATCGGCATATGAGTGAATGGAGTTAGATGTGCAGGTGAGAAGATCATTAATGAAAAGTAGGAATAAAGTAGGAGATAAGACAGAACCCTGAGGAACACCACTATTGACAGAAAAGGAAGAAGAAGTCGCCCCATCAACAACAGCCGATATTGAGCGATTTGAAAGAAAACTAGACATAAGTAAGCAAAGAGAAGGAGGAAACCCAAAGGAGGGGAGCTTGGAGAGCAGCGACGCGTGCCATACCCGGTCAAATGCTTTGGATATGTCAAGCGCCACCACGCAAGTCTCCCCGTAGTTCCTAAGGGCGGAAAACCATAAATCAGTAAGATAGGAAAGTATATCGCCAGTAGACCTCGAGCGCCGAAAGCCGTACTGGCGATCGGAAAGAAGTGAATGAGATTCCAGATGATCTAAGAAGTGAGAGTTGAGAAGAGTTTCAAAGATCTTAGATAGAATACAAGTAAGAGCTATAGGGCGATAGTTAGAAGGATCAGAGCGGCTTCCTTTCGGAATAGGTTGGACATGTGTGTGCTTCCAACACTGAGGAAAAATGTTAGTTAGTATTGAGACAGAGAATATAGTTGAACGAGGGCATAGACTAATAACCCTCAAAATTCTGGGAGGAACGCCATCCGGCCCACTCGCCTTCCTAACGTTCACAGATTTTTCAAGAGCCCATGCACCCGATCGAATGTAATCAAAGGCAAAGGCATAGGACACCTGAGAGGAGAAGGAGGAGGAGGATGAGGAATGCCAGAATCGTCCAGGGTTGAGTTAGAGGAAAATAGGAGGCCGAAGAGATTGGCCTTTTCAGTTGGAGAGTTAGCAACAGAGCCATCAGAGTGAATAAGAGGAGGAAAGACAGATTTTACAGAAGTTGTTAGAGATGTTTGGCAAGAGGCCAGAAAGATTTATCAGTAGGAGGAACTAAGGAGGTTAGCGCACTTTCTTTTGATGAAAGCCTCCCGCTTTGCTTGTCGAAGAGTATCCCTGCAACGATTTCTAGCAGAATGAAAATTAGCAAGAGTGATAGGAGAACGAGAATTTTCCACCCCCGATACTCCAGCCTGAATGGCCAGAGAACAAGCACGGTCGAACCATGGATTATGAGGAGAGAAAGATTTCAAGTCGAAGAAGGAATGAACCTGCCTTCATCCCATCAACGATTACAGCTCCCGACCTTATCGGCAGAAGTCGAAGCGTCACCGGAGACAAAGCAGTCACTCCAATTATAGTTAGCGTAGAAGCAAACGCAAGGCCCCCAATCAGCCCGATCAAATGTTTATATATATATATATATATATATATATATATATATATATATATATATATATATATATATATATATATATATATATATATATATATAACTCCTAACCAAGGGAACGCATTAGCAACAATTTTGAAATGATAAATTAGAAGAAGAAGAAGAAGAAGAAGAAGAAGAAGAAAAACTCCTAGAAAACCCTTACAAAAGTTCTTTATACCTTTTTGGTATAAGAAGGGGAAGGTATAATGCATGTGTTGCTTCCAAAGTTTAATTTAGAAGCAGTTGAAATTTTTTTTGCAATTTGTACGATTTAATTGTAATTAAAAAATTAAAAATTAGAATTAATTAATAAAAACAAAATTAATAATTTAAATAAAACAAGAAGAGATGCAACAATATTTTCTTTTTTGTTCATATCAATTATTATTAATACGAAAAACATTATATAACAACAAAATTAATATATATATATATATATATATATATATATATATATATATATATATATATATATATATATATCAGGGTTCACACTTTCTGGAAAGTCAGGGAAGGTCAGGGAAAGTCAGGAAAAAAAAAAATTGGTCAGGGAAAGTCAGGGAAACGTTTTAAAATATGCTGAAAGTCAGGGAAATTTTAAAATTTCAAAACATATGAAGAATGATCCATGGACCAAGTTGCATATTTTTGATATATATTTTTTTCCTTACTGTATAATTGTGGAATAAGAGATGTATTTGATAGGTGAATGAAAAGGATGGGCGAGGAATGACATTCCATAAATCTACTTTCCTGTTTCTTTTTATTTTTAGTTCATTATTACCTACTATTCTTC
>JABUQX010145026.1:32500-37660 GCA_015478945.1 Trachelipus rathkii | reverse complement strand
CCTAAAGTTACTGAATAGGTTCTGGAGGAGTGGTAGAGTGCCAGAAGAGTAAAGAGAGAAATAACTAATATATATAAGAGATCTGGAATGTGAAAACTACAGGGGCATATCCCTGATAAATTATATAGTAAAAGTATATGAAAGAATGTTGGTGAGACTGAGAGGTAAAGGAGCTGAGCAACCTTTTTCATGCCAACAGGTCAAGCCTAACTGCTGTCCTTAGCTGCCTCAATATCGGGTAAAGACATGGAATTTTTAATGTTAAAGAGGAATTTCACTGTTGCGATTCCATAAAAGGCCTTTTGATTCAGTGCCCAGAGAGAGACTGTGGAGAGTGCTAAAAAGAATATGGAGTTACGGGGAGAATGCTCAATGCAATTAAGAGTTTGTACGAGGTGTGTAAGTGCAAGGTGAGGACTGGACATGAAAATGATAAGTGGTTTCAAGTGAGAACAGGGGTGTGAAGCAGGAGTGTGTTATCGCCCTGTTGTTCATTGTACATTGGTATTAAGGTTATAAATAATTTAAAGGGGATGGAATAAAGATTGAATAATGGGGTATTTTGGACAAATGCTGACGATATAGCTTTCTGGAGCGTGAAGGAGGAAGACATGGCGTAGAGGGACTGGAAAGGTGGAATATGTGTTTCGAAGAGGGATGCAGAAAATGAATAAGGAGAAGACGGTGTTTATAAGAATAAATAGAGAGAGAGAGATAGAAGGTTTAAATATCCAGATAGATGGCAGCAAAGATAAAAAGAGGTAAGAAAGTTTTAAAGTATTAGGGAAGCAAAAGTCTGGAAACAGAGAAGAAGATATCAGTCGAAAAGGGATAGGGAAGATGGGAAGAAGCGTGAGCGTTTTATCCTTTGCTGAAAAATCCAGAACAAACTCTGCAGGTGAAAACTCATTTTTGAGAGTGTTTCTGACTCCATATTGATGTATGGTGCGGAGAGTTGGACGACCAACGTATCCACAAGAAGCCAGAATACAAGCAGCGGAGATGAGGCCTTTGAGGGTAATGCTGGGAAAGACCAGAAGAGATAGAATGAGAAATGAACATATACGAGAGAGAGCAGGGGTATGTGAGATGAGAAATAAGATAGAAAAGGTACAACTGAGGTGGCTGGGACATCTAGAGAGGATGGGGGAGGAGAGAGTGGCGAAAAGGTCTTGGCAGTGGAGGCCCGGAGGCAGGAGACCGAGGGGGAGGCCGAGAAGAAGGTGGAGAGATGAAGTAGAAGAGGTACTGGAGAGGCATAACTTCCCGAACATCATGGAATTGAGAAGAGGTGGAGACTTCGAAGATAGAGACGGATGGAGGATGAGACTACACACACTGACAGGCAGATAAATGCCTTCCTGGGAGTTGAAGCTATTATTATTATTATTATATATATATATATATTTAATCGGGCTAATTGGGATGCATTGCGTCTCTTTTTTTTTGCCAACTATCGTTGGAATGAATCATGTTTTGTTCCGGAGAACGCCTCTGCTTCTGCTGAAAAGGTAGGGGCCGTGATCACGGATGGAATGAACAGGTTCATTCCATCTTCCACTAAATCATATAATCCATGGTTTGATGGCTCTTGTTCTCGTGCCATCCAGGAGCGTGACATTGCGTATAGGGCTTGGAAGAACTCTCGTTCTCCTATTACTCTAACTAATTTTCGCTCTGCTCGAAATCGATGTAGGGATATTATTCGACTGGCCAAGCGTTCTTACATTAAAAGGAAGTGTGCTGCCCTTCTTGATTCCCCTTCTGATAAAAATTTCTGGCCTCTTGCCAAAAACATCTCAAATAACTTGTAAATCTGCCTTTCCTCTTATCCGTTCTGACGGTTCTGTTGCCAACACTCCTGCTGGCCTCCTCTTTTTCATCTAATTCCACCCTTGATGATTCTGGCATCCTCTCCTGCTCCATCCTCTCAAGATGTCCCATGGTCTCTCTGTACCTGTCATTACTCATGATCGAGTACATGAGATACTGAGATCCATGAACGTCCGAAGGCCAGTGGCCCAGATGGCATTCCTCCCTCGAGTTTTGAGGGAGTAGTGCTTCTGAGCTGGCGCCTGTCCTCGTTCAACTCCACTCCCCATGCCTTAACACTAATACTTTTCCTCAATGCTGGAAGCGCTTATTCAGCCAATCCCAAAAAAGGTAACCCGCCCTGATCCTTCTAACTATCGACCTATTGCCTAAACTTGTATTCTATCTAAAGTCTTTGAAACTCTCCTTAACTCTCATTTCCTCGATCACATAGAATTTCATTCCCTTCTTTCAGATCGTCAGTATGGCTTTCGACGTTCGAGATCAACTGGTGATATCTCTATCTAACTGATCTATGGTCTTCTGCCCTTATGATCATGGGGGAGTCTTGTGTGGTACTTGACATATCTAAAGCTTTGACAGGGTATGGCATGCGTCGCTAACTCTCTAAGCTACCTTCCTTTGATTTCCTCCTTCGCTTTGCTTAACTCTTGTCTAGTCTTCTTTCAGATCGTTCCATTGCAGCTCTTGTTGATGGAGCACCCTTCCTCCTTTCTTGCCACAGGGAATTCCTCAGGGTTCTGTTTTTTATCTCCAACTTTATTCCTACTTTTCATCAACGATCTTCTTAGCTGCACTTCTAACCCTGTTCACTCTATGCCGATGACTCAACTCTCCATTCTTCCACCATTTTAATTGTGCTCCCCTCGTTTTGTATCTAGAGTTGCCTCTGGTCTACAGCTTTCCGATTCAATCCTTGCCGATTTGGTCGGAATTTCTCAGTGGGGGCAACTGTAATCTTGTGAAGTTCAACTCCTTGAAAACTCACCTTCATATCTCCTCTCTAAAATTCCCAACTTTCCTATCCCTTTGATGGCTCTAATGTCTAACCTGTAAACAACATTAAACATTCTTGGACCAAACATAAATAGTGAATTATCTTGGAGACCTCACATCACATCGGTTGCTAAAATGGCCTCAAAAGCTGGGAATTCTGTTCAGATTGCGTGAATTTTTTTCTTCTGCTCAGATACCCCAGTTATATAAAGGTCTGATTCGCCCCTGCATGGAATACTGTTCCCAAATATTTGGGTGGATCCGGTTCCACCCTTCTTGGATAGAGTTGAAGCTTTTGGCATACGAGGCTGCGTAAACTGTCCCATACTCCTGACTCCCTTGACCCTCTTTCTCTGCGTCGCGACGTAGGTGCCCCATCTCTTTTCTATAGGTATTACAACGGCAGGTGCTCGCGAATTGACCTCTCGCATTCCCTCCACCACTGCGTCGCCCCCGTAACACAAGAGGTGCCTTGTTCTCATGAAAACTGTGGAATTATTGGAGACCCAAGGGATCACTCTCGGTTATGGTACCCTCCTTCTTCCTAGCCACATCTATTTTGTGGAACTCCTTGCCTTCTTTATTTTCCCGCAATGTTTAATCTTCCTCTATTTAATCCTGGCGGTCTGCGCCCACCTGAGGAATTGCGTTAGGCAAGGGTCAGGGTGGGTTTACTTTTCATTTATTTTAATTCTCTTTATTTTTCTTTGGTACTTTACTTTATTTATTTATTTATTTATTTATTTTTGCCCCCTCCTTTGAAAAGGGCATTGCCTGTGAGTGGTGGTATCATGTATATATATACATATATAGTATATATATATATATATATATATAGCAGAAAGAGTATATATATATATATATATAGTTGGTTATATTATATATATATATATATATATATATATATATATATAATATATATATATTTAAATTCATAAACACCCATATTCTAAATTTGTTCTTGTAAGTCAACTGATATAAAATCAAGTACAACTTGTTAAATTTTATACCTAGGACAACACTAAAACATACGTGTGTGTGTGTGTGTGTGTGTGTGTGTGTGTGTGTGTGTGTGTGTGTGTGTGTGTGTGTGTGTGTGTGTGTACGCGCGTGCGTGCGTATGTGTGTGTGTTGAGAAGTAACAAACGTAAATTGCCAATTTCGTCGTTGCCTCTTTAGGTCAAACCTGAAATCTTCGTCAATAACACAACGAACGACAATATTTTCCTTTCATTGTTTAAAAAAAACAAAAAAAAAAAACAAAACAAACTTTTAATACAAATACTTGTTACGTTATCGGTGGTGTGACTACGCAACCTTTATGATTTATTTCTTGAATTTAATTAGGGTAAGAATGTATGTCTTAATAATAATAATAATAATAATAATAATAATAATAATAATAATAATAATAATAATAATAATAATAATAATAATAATAATAATAATAATAATAATAATAATAAATTAGAAAAGATTTTTCAAACTACAACTTCGGTAAATCAAAAAAAAAAAAAAAAAATCGGATTTTAAACATTTAAATTTTATTTTGTTTGAATTTTATTTGAATTTTTTTAAAATTTTCTTTTATTTAATCTAAATGCATTTTACTTACTCGCTGCAATTTGTAAATATGTCTAATTTAATACCAAAATTTAAAGTATTAATTAATAAACATGTCTAATTTAATACCAAATTTAAAGTATTAATTAATAAACATGTCTAATTTAATACCAAATTTAAAGTATTAATTAATAAACATGTCTAATTTAATACCAAATTTAAAGTATTAATTAATAAACATGTCTAATTTAATACCAAATTTAAAGTATTAATTAATAAACATGTCTAATTTAATACCAAAATTTAAAAGTATTAATTAATAAACATGTCTAATTTAATACCAAATTTAAAGTATTAATTAATAAACATGTCTAATTTAATACCAAATTTAAAGTATTAATTAATAAACATGTCTAATTTAATACCAAATTTAAAGTATTAATTAATAAACATGTCTAATTTAATACCAAATTTAAAGTATTAATTAATAAACGTCTAATTTAATACCAAATTTAAAGTATTAATTAATAAACGTCTAATTTAATACCAAAATTTAAAGCATTAATAATAATTGTTTTTAAAACTGACCAACTCTTAGTTTCTTATTATCAAAAGAGCTAAAGAAAACTGGTAATAAAGAATTAAAATTCAAACACAAAGTATGATAAAAATAAGGATTGATATTTTGGTTCGTTTTTGGTTAGCCTTTATGCCCACCCTTATTATTTTTTAGGGGGAGGGTTTGACTTTTGGCTGCCATACCTAGCG
>JABUQX010145026.1:17500-22500 GCA_015478945.1 Trachelipus rathkii | reverse complement strand
GTACCCCACTTCTTATGACGTAATCTCATCGTAGATGAGGTTACGCATCCATGTACCCTCCGAAGAGGGCGCTGAGCCCCCAAACTTGGTTATATCATTAGTTAGAAGTCAAATAAGCAGCAGACATGCTCCGGTGAAATTTTATATATTTTATATATGGTATTGAGTCACAGGGTTAGGGTTCGAATTTTTATTATAGAGTTCTAGTGGTCGTATCCCCTTCAAACTTGATACCCCTATATAGCTGGTGGTGTCACCTCGTCATAGACGAGGTTACGTATCCCTGGAACCCCGTAGGGGTGCAGTCCCCGCCAAGTTGGTTTTGGCTATGACATTATATAATGCTAAGCTTTTAGAGTTCGGACCTATTGAGGCGAAGGGCAATTTTTTTTTATATATATATATATATATATATATATATATATATATATATATATATATATATATATATATATATATATATATATATATATATATATATATATATATATATATATATATATATATATATATATATATATGTAGCACTCCATTATAACTTTGTAAACATTTTAATTTATGTTTCGTACTTATGCTAAGATTTGCGCGAGTAAAATTTTAGCATAAGTCAAAGTGAAATACTATATAAACCCGTCATTTTGAGATACTTTTCAGTCAGATAAAGTCAGTCAGATACAGAGTCAGAATAAATTAACAAGATCACTCAAGATACTCTCTCTAGAAAACCTCCCGGCAAGAGCGATAAACTTCAAGGGAAAGGCTGCGACTTGAATTTCGATCACAAATTTTCGCCGCTAAACGAAGAGTCTGAGGCAAGTTCGAAAAACGCACTGGAAAAGGCTGCGACTTGCAATTCACCTACAAAGAGTAACAGAAGGGACTTTGTTACTTTTATATTTTCATTGCGTATTTTTTACTTATGTTGAATAAAGTCTATCATTTCAAATATGGATTTCTAATTTACCAACCTCTTATATAGTGCTTGTTTCAAAAAGAAGCCACCAATTTAGTGGGGCAATGGCCCCCTATATACTGGGTGAACCCGGAGAAGAACAACCAGAACTTCAATCAATGCCTCTGATTACTAAAGAAAAACACAAAAAATGAAGAAAAGAAAAACTACAAAACACCAAATCCCAATCAGAACACTCTGAGAAAATGACTCAAAACGAATAAAATTTTCATTTTATTTTTGAATTATGGTCCTTCATCTCTTCACAACTATCACAGTTCGAGTATTCATCGCTCTAGACATAGCAAACTTCCTTTCGGCATGGATTTCTTCATCATTCAAGTTTGATTATGGCAGAAACTCATTTTTGAATCCCACCTACGAACTCTTATTCCTTTTCGAATTCTTAATGGTTCTGTGACCTCTCTCCTTTTATGTATGAAGAAATTTTTCAATAAAAAAGGACCTAAATTTCAAGCAATTTCAGCTCTACATATGTAACTTCCTTTATGGTATGGATTTCTTTCATCATTTTTTAAGTTTGGATTATGGGCAGAAATTAATTTTTGAATTCCACTAGGCTCATCTTCGAATTCTAAATGGTTCAGTGAGATCTCTCCCTTTTATGTATGAAGAAATAAATTTTTCAAATAAAGAACCTAAACTTCAAGCAACTTCTTCTCGTCCCTACATATGTCAAGCAATGTTTCTCTCAATTCACAACTTTTTAACCATGCGCATTGGTCAAATCATGGATACGTTGGAAACGTCTTATACTGGACCTTTCCTTGATTCAACGGTTCGATCAATGTGGCCCATTTAACTTGTGAATAATTCAATTGTTTCATATCAATAATTATTATGTATTAACATTTTTGTACTTTTATGCATTTAAATGTTTGTATGTTTGTTTATATCTAACGGATATAACCAAATATGCTTGTGTTTAAATGCACTTTTTATTTTCTGTATATATAATATTATTGTATTTATATGTATTCAAATATTTGTATATATGTTTAGATCTTCGGATATAACCAGTTATGCTCGTATTTGAATATTCTTCAAATTTCATGTATACTATTTTTGCCTTCATATGTTTGTATGTTTACTTTTTGTCTTTGGACATAATTAAATATGCTTGCATTTGAAAGTACTTTACCTTTATGTATTTTTTAAGTTATTATTTCTTGTATAATTATAACATACTTTCTCACTCCGTGCGAAGGCGCAGGAAGTAATGTGTAGCACTCCATTATAACTTTGCAAACATTTTAATTTATAAGTTCGTACTTATGCTAAGATTTGCGCGAGTAAAATTTTTAGCATAAGTCAAAGTGAAATACTATATAAACCCGTCATTTGAGATACTCTTCAGTGAGATAAAGTCAGATCAAATTATTAAGAATCAAAAGAAAACTCAAGATACCTCATCAGAAATCCTCCCGGCAAGAGCGATAAACTTCAAGAAAGCATTTCGCGACTTGAATTTCGATCACAAATTTTCGCCAAAAAAAAGGAAGAGTCTGAGGCAAGTTCGAAAACGCACTGGAAAGCTGCGACTTGCAATTCACCTACAAAGAGTATCTCAACAGAAGGGACTTTTGTTACTTTTATATTTTCATTGCGTATTTTACTTGCGTTACCAAAAACATCATTCAAATATGGATTTCTAATTCACACCCACCTCTTATATAGGGTGCTTGCAGCTCTTAAAGAAATCACCAATCTAGCAAAAGTTTTTCCATATATATGTTGAGCAGTTATAGTTAGCTAAGTATATATATATATATATATATATATATAGTATGTTATTAGTTAAGTATATATATATATATATATATATATATATATATATATATATATATATATACGAATGGGGCTAGCCCTACTCAATATCGTTTTATTTTCTGCGAAGGATAACTTTACCGTATCAATATTTTAATTCTTAATTCTTATAAGTACCAAGAGTCGGCAGTCGAAATGGAACCGGTGTCAGAGTCGGAGTCTGAAGCCACAACCTGTACCGTGCAGTGCGGTTCGAGCGAAGCCGGAGCGGAGTCAGAATGGAGGCCATGTATGGGGGGGCAACGTGTATCTCACCCTACGGTATTCGTTATTAAAAAAAAAGTTTGATAGCGTCAACATTCACTCTACAAACTTTACGTAGATACATCAAATTTAAACTGAAATAAATTGCCTAACCTTACTTTTTAAAAGCCGAAGTGTGAAGCTCAAAAAAATATATATAGCAAAATCTTTTTACTTTTTTGTTAATATTAATTAAATTATATTTGAAAATTCACCATTAGTTTGTCTTTTTCTATTTTCATAAAATTTTCCCTTTAATTTTCTTACATTGGAAAAATACCTCGCCGCTTAATTTTGTTCGTAGAAAATTTGCATGATCCTAGTATCACCTAATATATTTTAATGTTAAATCGAAGTATG
The DNA here is from genome assembly GCA_015478945.1 of Trachelipus rathkii. Taxonomy (NCBI): domain Eukaryota; kingdom Metazoa; phylum Arthropoda; class Malacostraca; order Isopoda; family Trachelipodidae; genus Trachelipus; species Trachelipus rathkii. The sequence goes on along the minus strand of JABUQX010145026.1, from coordinate 19,097 downwards.
TAGTCTCATGTCATTCTTTTACAGACACGTATTATATGACCATGAATGTTATCAGATACACATACAATACGCATTTTATCAGGATCACCATGTGTATACGGATACCGTGAAGAAAAATCTCTGTATAACTAGAAATGTACACCAAGTTTCGCGCCGGTTCGCGCGCGCACTCGCGTTGGCCCTTCACGCAGCCCGTTAAACAAAATAGGACTGACTATGGTGACTACCACTACTACCACTGATAGAGGATTGATACCAGTGTATTCGATCTCAGCACCCATCATTACATAGGGTTTGATGTAACATACATCACGCAAGTCAAAAACAAGTTTTGAATTCAAGCTCCGCTCGCACCGCACTGCACTCCGTATTCCGGGTCCACTTTGACTCCTGACTCTTGGTAGTTATAAGAATTAAAATATAATTGATACGGTAAAGTTACCCTTTGAAAACAAAACGAAATCGAATGGGGTTAGCCCTAATTAATTAACACAGCAGCATATATATATATATATATATGCTATTATTATAGCAGTTAGAAGCAGCAGTTAGTATAAAAAAAAAAATAAATATATATATATATATATATATATATATATATATATATATATATATATATATATATATATATATAAAAGTCCGACCCCCAAAAATTTGCCCTTTGCCTCAAAAGGTCCGAACTCTATAAGCTTAGCCCTTCGCCTCAAAATATCTGAGCAACAAAAGCTTAGCATAATATGCCATAACGAAAAACTTGGCTGGGGCTGAACCCCCCTACAGGGGGATGCAGGGATACGTAACCTCGTCTACGACGAGGTGACACCACCAGCTATAGAGATACTCAAGTTTTGAAAGGGATACGACCACTAGAACTCGAGAATAAAAATCCGAACTCTAAACCGGTGACTCAATGCCGTATATATAATACATTTCAAAGAAGCATGTCGGCTGCTTAGTTGACGCCTAGCTAATGCTATAACCAAATTTGGGGGCTCAGTGCCCCCTCCGGGGGGAGAAGTAATACATAACGTCGTAAGTGGGGGTACTAAATTTGAGGGGGATACTAGGTCTCTAAGACACCCGTTGCTAGGACCAAGAAAGTCTACGCCGAGGTTACGTCATCAAAAGGGGGGTGTACCAAGTTTTATGGGGATACCTCTCTAAGACCCACTAAATGGGAGAAATAAATTTATTATAATATGTTCACCAATCTTCATCCATAACAATAGCATGCATATTAGATTTCATATTCCTTATCATTGAAACAACAAATTAAAAATTATTTGATCTGAAATTTAGTCCAATTAGCCCAAATTTATATTTAATTGGCAGATAGATAACATTCAATTTTTAGTTGAAAAAGAAGATCTTATATAATTAAAGAATATTTAATATTATTTATAAGAAGAATGATACAATTTAATTTCAATAATAATAATAATAATAATAATAATAATAATAATAATAATAATAATAATAATAATAATAATAATAATAATAATAATAATAATAATAATAATAATAATAATAGGCAATAAAAATAGTAAATAGTGAAATCGTATTAGTATATAATAATAATTTTAAAATAATAATAATA
>JABUQX010145026.1:10000-12500 GCA_015478945.1 Trachelipus rathkii | reverse complement strand
ATATATATATATATATATATTGTAATCCACATATCAATAAGGCAAAGTATATATATATAAAGAAGTTAGCATAAAGAAGAGCAGCATATATATATATATATATATATATATATATATTATATATATATATATATATATATATATATATATATATATATATATATATATATATATATATATATGAGAGCGAGTGCACCTAATCCCCTAAATAATATATGTGCAATATTTTTTAATTAACACAACGTGGTCGTATACATAACTCATAATTACAATCATAATTATATAAAAGTAACTTTCGTAATTAAGATATAATTGAAAGGTTACATTAAAGTGCATTACATAAATCATGCTCCATTCAATTTTTATTCTGGGATGTAATACAGTTTATTTTACCTAGAATTTACAAACATTCTAATTTAAATACCTTTTGTGATATATATGGTTATTGTTAGTTATATATATATATATATATAGCAGTTATATAGTAAAGAGTATATATATATATGTTGTTACAGTTATATATATATTATATTATATTATTATATATATATATATATATATATATATATATATAGAAAGAAAGGTTATTATTATATATATATATATATATGTTATATATATATATATATACATATATATATAGCAAGATAAAGAAGAGTTATATGTTATGTATATATATATTTTATATATATATATATATATATATATATATATATATATATATATATATATATATATATATATATATATATATATAAAGACGTTATCATAATTGTATTATTTTTAAGCTTTTTAAAATCTCAGGTTACTCTCTCAACACCTTATTCTCTTCCATCACATTCGAAGTACTACCCACTGGAATTTAGCACTCTTTCCACAATTGGATCACCCCGAGGGAGATTAATCCCTGTTCAGCACAGCCTGAAATTCTTTATGAACCTCGTTTACTGTCCACATTCTTTTTTCCTTCTTTTTTTTCATAGTTTAAAATTCATTTTCCGGAAGAAGAAATACTAAAAGAGGTAAACCGAGAGTGTAAGGAAGGTGAAGCCGAAACTATATTATGACTAATGCAATATTGGTTAAACAATTATTTATTAGTAACCGTTTGACCTAAAATCTTTTGAACGATTGGTTTACTGGAGAGCATTTGGTGAGTTTCTGCAGTATTTGCAAAGTTAAAGCGAATTTAAACTACACAAACTATTCTTGTACAACATTCATTTCCTCCCCGATAAATTCGTGAAAAAAAAAAAATAATAAACGAGTCCTATTGGGTTCTGACACTCGACAAACTAACTTCGAAAAGATACATAATATGAGACTATTAGCTACTTAAAGGTTAAAAGGTTAACCACATTTTGCCAAATTTTTCTCAACACTTCGTGTGCTTTTATATATATATATATATATATATATATATATATATATATATATATATATATATATATATATATAGTTTATATATATATATATATATATATATATATATATATATATATATATATTAGTGATTCAGGTAACATCCGCATCCGCATCCGCGCTTTGCCCTGCCGATGTTTAGTGTCGAGATTTGATAAAGAATTTTATAATAAAAATACTTAAGATGAATCTGAACGCAAACTTTAAATGAGAGACATGGACTCGACTCAACTGTGTAATTAAGACTCATGATCTCGCAGCATGAAGTTCATAATAATTTGAGTCAACAGAGTCACATGAGATTAGGGATGCCAAAAACATCAGCGCCTCTACAGCTTCTGTCTCCGATATAATACCATTAATCTCAACGCTAAGGAATCATTTTGAACCATCTTCAAATGAAAATGATGACGGTTTAAAAAGAATGAAAGATGTAATAAAATTAGAGCTAGAAAAACGCTTTGGTTCTGTGGAAATTAATGACCTTCATACTATTGCAACTTACCTAGATCCCCGTTATAAAGGCAAGTTTTTGTAACACAATATTAGAACAAGTTAAATCGTCACTTTGTGTTGCAGTTGAAAAACTTCAATCCGAACAGTCTATTAATTCGCCACCCATTAAAAGGAAAAAAATGAAATCTACAGAACCAACACCTTCTAGAAGTAAATCAAAAACAGACTAAATGGTATAATTTCTACAGTCCAGTAGTGATGAAGAAACACGCATTACCAAAAGATGTATTGCAAATGATTGAAAACTATCATCAAGAAAAACGAATAGATACAAATGATGATCCTATTAGTTGGTGGAAAGTTAAGCAAAATGTTTACCCACGCTTGAGTAAACTTGCAAGGAAATACTTACCTGTCCCCCGTTGATGGAACATTCTAAGTGAGAGTATTTAGGAATGCTGGGCTAATATATAATAAAAAGAGAAACAGACTCTAAGCAGAAAAGGCAGAAAAATTGATGTTTTTCAAGCACAACCTTCCTATATTTGAATAATTAATACTAGCGCAAAAAGTATATAATCCATTGTAAAATCTCTTTCATTAAGATCGGAGGTTGGGGAAA
>JABUQX010145026.1:0-5000 GCA_015478945.1 Trachelipus rathkii | reverse complement strand
ATATATATATATATATATATATATATATATATATATTATTTGGGGTAATTCCGCTCACCCAAACGCCATTACCCCCCTTCGACATGTTTGATATTTTTTGGATTACTTTATGGCACACAAAAGCATTTTCAAAAAACTAAATATGTGAATTAAATACTAAATGCATGTAGATGATATAAATAATAATAAAAAGTTCTAAATTAAAACGTAAAAATTGTTACCTTTTATCATAGAGACTTCCAATTTTATATGAAAAAGTGAAAAATAATAAATTTGAACATCACAATCAAAGTACTCTTTCGCCTGCGGTCAGTCGACTACTGGCGTCTTATATTGATGCACACGATATGGCAACACTGATACCATAGTGTAATTTCAAGCGTTTCAGGAAATACTTGGGTGAGCGGGATTACCCACCTGAGCGTCATTACCCTACTTTCCCCTATATATATATATATATATATATATATATATATATATATATATGAATGAAAAATTAAATATATATATATATATATATATATATATATATATATATATATATATATATATATATATATATCAATGGAGAACGTGTTTACGGTTAGAGTTCGAATCCCCCAAACATAGCTAGCTATCGACAGCCACAAAAAAATTTGCCGTTCTTCGAGAATTTCTGATACCACAGTGTAGGGTACGTGTATTATTTCCTCAATACATATTAATACTTATTAATATCCTATATAATATATATATATATATATATATATATATATATATATATATATATATATATTTTTTTATTTTTTTTATATTATATATATATATATATATATATATATATATATATATATATATATATATATATATATATATATATATATCTGGGGCGTGTGGTGAATTAGTCATGGGGAAGAAATTTGAACGATAATATATATATATATATATATATATATATATATATATATATATATGTATATATTATTATATATATCTATATTATATATATTGTTATTATTATATATAATAATAGATATATAAAAAAGAAGTATATATATATATATATATATATATACATATTATTATATATATATATATATATATATTTATATATTATATATATATATATTTATATATAAATATGTATGTATATATATATATGTTAATTCTATTCTTCTATTTTCTTGATTAAATAAATCTATTACTTGTTGGTAGAATGCACTGGTTTTTATTTCTTTAAGAAGTTTATTTTTCTCAATGGATATTAATGCTAAGCTGATTTGGTTGCAAAGTTATGCAAAAGTTTGAAATAGCCAAACCATTACATTTTAAAATATTTTCTTTTTCCTCGTAAGATTCGATTGCTTAATTTTGCTTTTAATAGTTTTCGCTACAAAATTATTTTCGCAGTTTATATTTATATTAAATATAAAATATAAATCACTTTACGGATAAAAATTTCATTTCCATGAGTATCAAATCTAACTCTTTGGACGAATGACAATAAGATTGTTGAAGTGCTTGTAGACATTATTGTATATATATATATATATATATATATATATATATATATATATATATATATATATAATATATATATATATATATATATATATATATATATATATATTATATATAGTTATATATATATATATATATATATATATATATATATAAATATATATTATATTATATATATATATTATTATTCCTATTATATTGTATATATTTTTTTTATTAATATATATATATTTATTATATAGCATCTATATATTTATATATGTTGTATATATATATTATATATATATATATATATATATATATATATATATATATATATATATATATATATATATATTATATATATATATATATATATATATATATATATATATATATATATATATATATATATATATATATATATATATATATATATATATTGGAAATTCGCTTATAAGATAGTTACCAGGTATGACTATTTTTTTAAAAACTATTGTTCACTTTTAATTATTTTCGATTCATAGAAATATTAATTTAGTCCGTTATCGTTTTTGTCATTTGTGCTTACGCTCTATAAGAAATGCTTACCCAGTTTTAGCACGAATTTCAGGCATAAACGATTACGATTGCTCCTTTTGTTTACAAACAAATGGAATGAGCTGTTGTGATGGAGCACGTGGTTTTGGAATAAACAGAAATAAAAAAATAACATAGTTTATATTACAAATAATTAATCAACTATTGTGCTAGAGTTTATCGATTTGGAAGAAATTAGATTTAAAGCTAATTTTATTGAATGAAACTTCTTCAAACCAAACGGACCTACCACGCCGCCATCTTGCTTGTTTACATTTTTTTCGTAAGAACGTGCTTAAATTCGGAGAGCACGGGAAATAGCAACCTTACAGAATTAAGGAAATTCCTTACGTTTGGCGAGCATTTTTCACGATTTTGTGCTAAGTTTGACAAAAACGAACGCAAACTCGAGCATTTCTTACGTTTCGTAAGCACAAATGCAAACACGAAAACGGCTTAAATTTGAATATTTATTCCTTTTTTTTTTTTTAAATTACAACATATAAATATTAAAGGCATATATTTCCTTGATTTATTACTTTCCTTCGATTTTTTATTTCAATGTGCCAAAGACCAAATTCTTTACAATCAGTGACGCCACGTACGGACGCTGAGAAGGTAAAATAGCCCAAAAGCTTCCCTTCCAGAATTGATTTAGAATACTCATGATACGTAATGCGTTTTATTTTTCTAAAGTAAATTTGAAATTTTGAAGTTAAATATTTTTAAAGAATTTTAATGGTTTAAATAATTTTTTTTATATTAGGCGGAAAAATGTGATTTTGGAATAAGAAGCTAATTTTTAACAATGTTAAAAAAAAGTAATTCAGCCGGAAAAGGATGCTTTAAGAATTTTTTCATTGATTTTATGATTCTCTCTCTCTCTCTCTCTCTCTCTCTCTCTCTCTCTCTCTCTCTCTCTCTCTCTCTCTCTCTCTCTCTCTCTCTCTCTCTCTCTCCTTCGAGGACGAACTGGAACGAAATGGATGTCTCAAAGAAACACACCACTCCTCCTCACATCCTGCGGGAGATGCGATCCTCGAGGTCGACACCCGGAATTATCTGGGCTCAGAGATAAGTATTTTCCTATTGCCCTTAAATATTCAACGTTACATGATGGCAAACTAACAACACTCTACCACCACTCTGGAAACACTACGAAACAAACTTTGGACAATCAAAATCGCATAATGTTGCCCAGTCTTCGCTCTGGGCACCATCCCTCCATTCAAAAATACAAATTTAGAATAAATAAAGCACCTTCCCCTCCTTCCTATTGCCAAAGATGCTTTTTCCCAGACTAATGTAGACACAAGACATCTCTTGCTAGGCTGCCGTTACTTAACGGACTTCAAACACAACTTCAACGCACTCTCTCTAACGGATCTCTGGGTCAGCCTTGCTCTGGTGGCACAATATCTCGATGTAGCCCGTTTCTCGTAGGAGGGGAGCGACAAAGTAAAATATAATATATATGCATATATATATATATATATATATATATATATATATATATATATATATATATATATATATATATATATATATATATATATATATATATATATATATATATATATATATATATATTTTATATATATATATATATATATATATATATATATATATATATATATATATATATATATAACAATAACCGGAAGTTAAAATCCAATTTATTAGCATTTCCATTAATATGTATGAACCACACGCAATAATATATATAATAATAATGAAATAATAATAATAATAATAAAAATAATAATAATAATAATAATAATAATAATAATAATAATAATAATAATAATAATAATAATAATAATAATAATAATAATAATAAACCAAAAACATTTGAGGAATAAATGATACAAGCGCGATTATTATTATTATTATTATTATTATTATTATTATTATTATTATTATTATTATTATTATTATTATTATTATTATTATTATTATTATTTACAGATGATCCAGTTTAACGCTGTAAAATCAAGATGATAAGCTTATGAAATAAGTAAAGCAAATAAATTATGTAAATAATTAGTCTCTTTTAAACTAATATCAACAAGGAAAGATGCGATATATTAATTGAGCAAGTGTAAATATCGATATATCGGAGGCGTTAAAAAAAACAAAAACAACAAAAACACGCACACACATAATTCGATATACCCCATCAGGGTTGAGAAGCTGATAACTCTAGCACCACCATTTTAAAATTACCCAGCTCAGAATCTGGGTACACCATTAAAAAAAAAAAAAAAAAACCTGGACCGGTTTTGAAAAAACCGGCTGTGGCTTTAAAAACCCTTCTATTTTGAAATGATGAAATAGCCCTAAAAAACGATTTTGAGTAAAAAAAAAAATTTTTTTAAAGACCCATAAAAAATAAAAATTTGAATTACTTTTTACATTCTTTTACGACATTTCCAGAACTTTTTTTGTTTTTTATGTTCCCTACCAGTGGGAAGGATGTGGGGTGGGTAACAAAATACTGAAACAAGATAAGGAAATTTTTAAAGCGTCAATGTGAAAGCAAGGAGAAAAAGAGTCCTTGGCGATACGAATATTATAAATAGAAAGTAAAGAAATGATTTATAACAACAAGAACACACCAGGTCACGTGATGTGACTTTTTCACACACACACACACACACACTTAAGTTTAAAAAGAGTTGAAACTTTGGAGGTTGGATGGTGTGCAAGTAAATAAAATTCTAAGAGTCAAGAAAAAATAATGGTATGGAAACTGAAGACCAATAATAATAATAATAATAATAATAATAATAATAATAATAATAATAATAATAATAATAATAATAATAATAATAATAATAATAATAATAATAATAGCAGGAAGAATAAGCTGATAATAATAAGGTTAATAATGGTTGATAGTATAACATGAATAATGTAATAATATCTGAAGGCTGCATCTT
>JABUQX010145025.1:47500-50046 GCA_015478945.1 Trachelipus rathkii | reverse complement strand
ATTATATATTAGAGTTGTGTGTTGATAGAAGAATGATAATTGGGAATACTTGGTTCAAGAAAAGTGAAAATCATAAGTATACATGGAAGAGTGAGATAACGGGGGGGAGGGCGATATTGGATTATGTGTGTATAAATAGAAAGGATAGAGGCAGATTACTAGATGTAAATGTATTCAGAGGGGCAGGTAGGGGGTTATCTGATCACTATTTGGTGGTTGCTAGGTTAAGGGTAGGGGGAGAGGTAACGGTTAGAGAAAGAGAAAAAAAGAGGAGAATAGAAGTCATAAAGGTGGAAAAATTAGATGAGACAATGTGTAAGAGGGAGTTTAGGAGGGGAATGGAAGATAGGTGGAGGGACGTGAGTGGGACGGAAATTAGGGAAGTGGAAGAGGAGTGGAAGAGATTTAAAGAGACAATTTGTGAAGAGGCCAGAAGGATATGTGGAGTAAAAAAGGTGGGAGCAAGTAGAAGGAAGGGAAGTGAATGGTGGAGTGAGGAGGTGAAAGAGTTGGTGAAAAAGAAAAAAGAGGTCTATGTGAAATGGTTGGGGAATAGGAGAAGGGAAAGTTGGGAGGAATATAGAAAGATTAGAGTGGAAGCAAAGAGGGCGGTGGAGAGGGCGAAGAGAAATGCAAATAATGAATGGTGTAGAAAAGTGACAGAAAATTTTGAAACAGGGAGCAAGTTATTCTGGAAAGAAGTAAATAAAAAAAGAAGAAGAGAGGGTTAAGGGAGGGGAAGGGGAATGGATAGGAGGGGAGGTTAGGGTGAGGAATAGGTGGGGGGAATATTTTAGAGGATTATTGAATGAAATGGGTGGGAGAGATGAGGAGGATTTACAAGAGGTGGGGATGGGGGGGGAAGTGGGGGAGGAAGGGGATATGGAAATACAAATGGAAGAAATTATTAGGGCGCTAACTAAAGGAAAAAAAGGAAAGTCCACAGGTCTAGATGGTGTGAGTATGGAAATGTTACAGATGGGAGGCAGAGGGGTGGAGGAATGGCTTTATAGGTTATATAATTTATGTTGGAGGAAGGGAGTAGTTCCACAGGATTGGGAGGATGGTTGTTTGGTTCCCCTTTATAAAGGGAAAGGGGATAGGATGGAGTGTGGTGGTATTTGTATTTTGAGTGTAGTAGGGAAAGTGTATGGGAGAATACTAATTGAGAGGGTGAGAGACTTAACGGAAGAGAGTATGGGGGAAGAACAAGGAGGATTTAGGGTGAGGAAGGGGGTGTGTGGATCAGGTATTCACAATGAAGATGCTTGTGGAGAAAGGTATAGAAAAGAAAGGGAAAATGTATGGGTGTTTTTTAGATCTGGAGAAAGCATATGATAGAGTGAAGAGGGGGGAATTATGGAGGGTGCTGGAAGAATATGGAATAGGGGGTAAATTAGGTAAAGGTATTAGGGCCTTTTATAGGAATAGTAGAATGTGTGTGAGAGTATTAGGAGGGGAGAGTGAGATGTTTGGAGTAGAGAGAGGGTTGAGACAGGGATGTGTAATGTCACCGTGGCTTTTCAATTTATTTATGGAGAGTGTCTGTAGAGGAATGATGAGGGAGGGGAGAGGGGTGGAATTGATGGATAGGGGTGATAGATGGGAAGTGAACATGATACTGTTTGCGGATGATACTGCCTTAGTGGCGAAGAATTCAGAAGGTCTGAAGTATTTGGTGAAGGAGTTTGAGAGAGTGTGTGGGCAAAAGGGTCTTAAGATAAATCCAGGTAAGAGTAAAGTGTTAGTGTTTGAGGAGGAGGAAACAGATGAGGGGATGGAGTTAGAGATTAGAGTAGGAGGTGTAGTACTGGAAGAAGTAAAGGTTTTCAGATATTTAGGGATGGATTTGGGTAAGGAAGGAGGGATGAAGGAAGAGATAGATCACAGAGTAGGAGAGGGAACGAGAGCATTGAGTGGTCTGAGGGAATTATGGAAAGAGGGGGATTTATCACTTAAACTTAAGATAAGTATGTTTGAAAAAATTTGTGTTCCAGCGGTACTATATGGGTGTGAAACATGGGGGTTAAATGCTAGGTCCAAGAAGAAGTTGGAAGTGTTTGAGATGAAAGGGTTGAGAGCGGTGTGTGGGGTTAGTAAAAGAGAGAGGATTAGGAATAGGGTGATAAGAGAGAGATGTGATTGGAAGAATGGTTTGGTGAGAAGAGCGGAGAAGGGAATGTTAAGATGGTTTGGACACCTGGAGAGAATGGAGGAACAGAGGGTGGTTAGGAGAGTTTGGGAGGCGGAGGGGATAGGAAGGAGAGGAAGGGGGAGACCAAGAAGAAGGTGGATGGATGGAATAAAGGAAATGCTGGAAGAGAGAGGGATGAGGGTGGAGGAAGGTAGGGTGTTGGCGAGAGATAGAATGGAATGGAGGAGGTGGGTGGGGGCGAGATGAAGGAAAATATGAATTAGGGAAGCTGCACGTACCACTACCCCGCTTAAGCGGGAATAAGTGTTTGTATAATAATAATAATATATATATATATATATATATATATATATATATATATATATATATATATATATATAGTATATATATA
>JABUQX010145025.1:32500-37500 GCA_015478945.1 Trachelipus rathkii | reverse complement strand
AAAAACCAAGCCACTCAAAGTGGTGTACGTCGAAATCCCCCTAAACAGAGGAGACCTCGGCATTTGGATGGGAAGTAAGTCTCATGAGAAGTAGTAAGATAGTCAAAAAGGACGTGAAAATCTGTTCCATTAGGGGAGCAGTAGCAGAAACACAAGATAATGATAGTAGTAGGGAGAAAGATTTTAAGCCATAGAACATCGAAGTTAGGAGATTCAAGATTCTCGAGACGTGTTACAGGAGTGTTAATGTTTATATAGGCACAGACTCCACCATTTAGTCGGAAATTGTAAAACAAGTTATAGTTGGTGATATTAAATTTATTTGAGAAAGAGTCCCTGGCTAGCTGAGTCTCAGACAAAAATAAAATATTATTTTGAGAGTTAGAGAGGTGGTATTCCATAGATTCGTGATTAGCAAGCAGACCACGGACGTTGGCAAAGTCAATAGAGAACCCCAGCCTGCGCCCACCCCTACATCTTCTCTGTCCAGTCATTCAAACAGACACCCACACAAACAAACACACACAATCGACCATACACAGCCCACCCAAAAAACACACTGGATAGGGTTATTAATAAATAAATATTAATAAATTCACGATACTAAAAAAGATTAATAATTTACTCACGAATCAGTAAACCCCAAACCCAAATTTAAAACAACAACAATAATAATAATAATAATAATAATAATAATAATAATAATAATAATAATAATAATAATAATAATAATAATAATAATAATAATAATAATAATAATAATAATAATAATAATAATATTAATACACACACAATAATAATAATACACAATAATAATAATACAATAATAATAATTAAGAGCTAATTAAGCTAACTATAATAACTAAACTATATATTTTATGAAACCTATAATTTGCTAAACTAAGTTGTATTGCACTATTTTAAAAACCAACTACAACAAATTCACACATATCTATATATATATATATATATATATATATTTATATAGAGGGTATATGAGTATATATATATATATATATATATATATATATATATATATATATATATATATATATATATATATATATATATATATATATATATATATATATATATATTATAACATATAGCATTCAAATTTGTATATATATGTTTACAAACTGGTAGATATAGAAGATTCGGAGCCTTATAATTTATATATATATATATATATTAGTATATTGTATAAATTTATATATTAAGTTATATATATATTTATGTATATATTTATATATTATTATATATATATATATATATATATATATATATATATATATATATATATATTATAATAGAAGGCCTTATTTATATATTTATTAAAAAGTTTTTACAAGAGTCTTCATAAGATGTTAAATTTCGTAACCTTTTAAGTATCATATCCGTTAATAATATAAAGTGCAGAGGTTAAATTAAATTAAACGATAAAATTAAAATTAAAAATTAAAATAATATTAAACTTATTGATAAAGAATGATTAAAGTATAGACTTGAAAAAAGTTCACGAATAAGACAAAATTTCACTTCAGTAGTATTAAGCTATTAATATTTAAATTTTCATTTAATTTTGGTTTAAGATGCCAAATATATAAGGATTCCAACAAAAGAAGATCAGGTTCCTCAGCTTGGGCTAATATACTAAAATTGGTATCCTGTATATGATGGTTTTCACGGAGAGAATGAGCATTTATAGCTGAAAAGGGAGGATGATGAAGATGATCTAGGGTTCTAAATGATATACCTCTATGTTCTGCAATACGAGTGGAAAGGTTTCTAATAGTCTTTCCTATGTAGGTGGCATCACAGTCACCACACTTATATTGATAAATTACTGAAGAACACAGAGGAATAGGAAGTTTATCTTTGAATCTAAAATAACCTCCAATTTTCATTTCACTGGAGAATATTAATTTAAATTTGAACTGGGGAAAGTTTGTTTTTAAAAGAGAATCAATTTTACGTCGAATTTCATAACTCATATATATATATATATATATATATATATATATATATATATATATATATATAAAATATATATATATATATATATATATATATATATATATATATATATATATATATATATATATATATATATATATATATATATATATATTTTCTTTCTTTCTTCTTCATCTTCCTCTTTGCCCCAAGATTGGGGGTAAGGTGCTGTACAAGCATCGGAAAAGAAAAGCAGTAGGAGAACATGACAAACGTCGAAAAGAAAGCCCAGCCTTACCGCCCCCTCTGTACCATTAATTAGTGAGAGCTCGTCACAGACAGAAAATCCACCCTAGGCTTCACGGAACCGCGACGGACCCTCACTATGGTAAATCGTCAAGTGTAGGGTTCATCCCCTCCCAGGTGGGCCACAACCATGCCCCCATACAAAACCCCGCCATTCTCTCCTATCATGCACCTTTATTCTCGCCTCTGCCAAACTCACATTTCTCTCCTTCAGACATTCGTTCACCGACTCGATCCACTTCCTCTTCGGTCTCCCAGCCGGTCGGTTCCCAACACATTCTCCACTATACATCCGCTTAACCAACCGACTTTCATTCATCCTTTCCACATGACCAAACCATCTCAACATACTTTCATTTATTCTCTCATTTACCCCTTTCTTCACACCACACAACTCTCTAACTCTCTAATACGTTCATTCCTCACTTTATTAATTCTTTTCACACCTAGCATGCCCCTAAGATTGTCCATCTGAACACATTGAACTTTAGATCTATACTTCTTATTCCAGACCATAGTCTCACTACCATACAATAACACAGGTAACAACATACCCTATGTATATATATAGCTACCGCACTCAAGACTTAGTCCCTTTACATCCACCAAGGATTTAATTGCCCCAGCCACCTTCCTGCCATTCACAACTTTCCTACTACACTCTGCATCATCCGTTCCCTTCTCATCCAACACATACCCTAGATATTTAAACTCAGACACTTGCTCCAGCTGCTCATCATCTAACATAACTTCACACTGAGGACTGTCCTCACTCACAACCATAACTTTACTCTTATCTACGTTTACTTTCAAACCCCTCCTTTTACATACCCTGCCAAATCTCTCTACCAATCCTCTCAAACTCTCTTCAGACTCGCCACACAGAACCAAATCATCCGCATACAATAGGTAGGGCACCCTCCACTCCTCTCCATTCTCCATCATTCTAACACCATTTCCTGCCATCCCCACCTCGAATTCTTTCATAACCCCATCCATATACACATTGAATAACCAAGGAGACATAACACAACCCTGTCTCACTCCGCTATTAATCCTAAACCAATCACCATTGACACCATTTATTTTTACACACGCTTCACTATCGTCATACATACTTTTGATTCCATTCAGAAGCCTACCACCAACACCATATATCACTAATACCTGCCATAAAGCTTCCCTATTAACTCTATCATACGCCTGTTGTAAATTCATAAAACCTAAATATAATTTATTCTTCTTCTCCCTCATTTTCTCAATCATTTGTTTCAATGTAAAGATTTGATCCACACATCCTCTACCACTCCTCTAAACGCACCTTGTTCTTCACCAATCAGTCCCTCAGTCACTCGAAGCACTCTTTCGACCAAAATACCAGCATATACCTTCCCTACAACACTCAATAAACTTATTCCCCTATAATTTCTACAGTTCCCCTTTTCTCCCTTACCCTTATACAAGGGTACTATTACCGCTCTCCTCCAATCCCTTGGAACTATACCCTCCATAAACGCTTTATTGCACAACTTCCAAATCCAATCAATCACCATCTCGCCTCCGCTCTTGATCATTTCACTAGTAATTTCATCTATACCTGCAGATTTACCATTCTTCAACTTTCTCACTCTACCCATTACCTCCTCCTTACTAATAACCTCATCCCCAAAATACCTATTCCTTCTTGCACCATCAAAACCACACACATTCACTAACACCTCATCATTACTGTTAATATTGTGCAGATTTTCGAAGTGTTCTTTCCACACTTCCCTCACATCCATTTCATCAGTTACAAAAGCACCATCCCTATTCATTATTCTAAGCAGATTCCCCTTATTCTCATTCTTAACCTTTCGCGCTTCCTTCCAGAAGAGCTTCCTATTTCCTTGTATGTCCTCATTCATCCTCCTTCCAAACTGTTCATTTACCTCTTGTTTTCTCCTACGTATACACCTTTTAGTATTTCTTTTTTCCTCCTTATATAATTCCAAGCATCTTTCTTTTGAAACTTCATCATTTGCTTTTAGTACATTCAACCACGCTTCTTTTTTACCTTTAACCGCTTTCATCACCTCTTCATTCCACCATTCGCTGTTAACATTCTTACTTCCTACTTTAGCACATCCACACACTTCCTTTGCACTACTAACAATTGCTTCCTTCATTTGCCCCCAGATTTGTTCAGTATCAACTTGTTCACATTCAACCGATTTACTAGCGAGCGCTCTTACATACTTATCCTTATTCTCTTGCTCACTTAACTTCTCACTCTTAATTTTACCTACTTCCTTCTGTATCACCTTCCTCTCCATCCAAGCCCCCACTAACTTAATTTTACATAGAACAACATAATGATCCGATAATCCCATTCCTAAACCCTCACTGATTTAACATCCAACACATACTTCAACATCTCCTTCTTCACCAACACAAAATCAATCATACTTTTCACTTCGATACCATCTCTACCTACACCAATTCTAGTATACTTATGGATACTCTTTGTGTTTAAAGAAAGTATTACTTACACACATACCTCTCTCTTCACAGAAATCAATCACCTTCCTACCATTCTCATTTTCTCCCACCCCAAAACCACCTGTTATACCATCCCTTTTTGATCACCTATCCAACCATTCAGGTCCCCCAACACTATCAATCTGAAGCTCCTACTCACCCCATCCAAAACATCATTCAAATTATCCCAAAAAATCGTACTCTCTTCAACGTTTCCC
>JABUQX010145025.1:15000-17500 GCA_015478945.1 Trachelipus rathkii | reverse complement strand
TTTGGGAGGGGGGCTCCGGCTCACTCTCCTTTTGGACAGGGTAAACCTAAGGCTAAAAGACAAATAAATGGCCCCTACTTTCAAACTTCCTTGACCCTTTATCTATGTGGCTTGACCTTTCTTCACCATCTCTTCTACAGGTACCACAACGGTAGGTGCTCGAGGGAACTGAACTCTGACATTCCACCGCCACTGCTTCGCCCTCTTAGCACAAGGCATTATCCTGCTCGAAAATGAATTTTGTGTGAGTATTGGAAACCCCCTGGCTTGCTCGTTGTGGTGTCTCTTTCCAGCCACATCTTCTCTGTGGAACTCTTCTACCATTATTTGTTTTCACATCTGTATTTAATCTTCTGTCTTTAAAGCCTCAGTCTGAGTTCAGTTTGGATTAGGATTAGGTGCGTTAGGATTAGTTTCTTCTACCTTCTCTAATCATTCTGCGTCCTCCTTGAAAAAGGTTCTGCCGATGAGTGGTGGTTACCTGTAATATATATATATATATATATATATATAGTAGTATAGCATATATATATATATATATATATATATATGTTAGTTATATATATGTATTATATATATATATATATATATATATATATATTATGTTGGTTAAGGTTGGTTATATGTTATTAGTGTTATATGTTAAATATATATATATATATATATATATATATATATATATATATATATATATATATATATATATATATATATATATATATAATAATAATAATAATAATAATAATAATAATAATAATAATAATAATAATAATAATAATAATAATAATAATAATAATAATAATAATACAATAATAATAATAATAATGAGATTGTTTCCTACAAGAGCTTATCATGCAAAGGTTTCCTAGACAGCAGGGGAGCATAATGTTATTGTCCGATATACACAAGTAAAAACTAGAATTAGAGTAGCAAGCGCTTTCAATATTCTAAACATTACCCTCAGGGCTATAAATACTAAAAAAAAGAGTCGAGCTGAAGTAAAGATATCAAAGGTATAAACAAGATAATGAATCACAGCGGTTTAACTCTGGAGAACAAAAATGATGATAATCAATAAATATATTATTAAGTTATATATATATATATATATATATATATATATATATATAGTATATATAAGAATATATATATATACATATATATATAATATATATTATTATATTATATAATATATATTATTATTATATATATTATTATTATATATTATTATTATATATAAAGAATAGGAGTATATATATATATATTATTATTATTATTATTATATATTATTATTATATATATATATACTATTATTATTATTATTTGCATGTATATATATATATATATTATTATTATTATTATATTATATTATTATTATATTATTATTATACATATATAAAGATATATATATATATATTATTATTATTATATTACATTATACTATTGGCATATATATATATATAACGGTAGAGCTGACGGAGCCATAAGGTCGCGGGTTCTGAATCCTAGTTGGGATCCCAGGGTAGAATTACCTAGAGAAGCTCCTCCTTGAATAGGGCTAAGTCCGTGAAGGTGAACTTTTATAAATATATATATATATATATATATAGGTATATATATATATATATATATATATACAGAGTATATATAGTATATAATATATATATATATATATATATATATATATATAATATATATATATATATATATATATATATATATATATAACAACAACTACAACAAAAAGCCTACAATACTCTTACTGGAGAAACATGTAAAAAGTTTAATTATTATTAATTATTATTATTATTATTATTATTATTATTATTATTATTATTATTATTATTATTATTATTATTATTATTATTATTATTATTATTATTATTTGTGTAAGAATGGCTGGGTCTCGGTTGGGTATCGAAGGGAGGTGAGCGCAGACGAGGGTTTTCTATTAACTTTGCTAATGTCGAAGTGCCTACGCATCAATTTCGAATATACTGAACATCACTTATCTGTTTCTCATCTTAACATTTTACTTCTGTCTGAGTGACACCTAATTATCCAGGGATTCTTTGTCCAATAACCTAAATATCTCTAACTATAACGTATTCGTTTACCAAAAACTCTATTTCACTTGCAACTTATCGTACACTATATCATATTTATCATATATAAGAGCATATATATATATGTTGTTATATATGTTATATATATATATATATATATCTATGTATATATATATATATAAATAGTGACAGTATATATATATATATATATATATATATATATATATATATATATATATATATATATATATATATATATCCGTCTGAATGGTACCTTAAAAAAACACAACTTCTTCACAATCTCGTCAAAAAATACATTCTAGCTTTCCTATCTCTTATGAAGGCTCTAAAGTCTCACTTGTAAGCAACAAACATTTTTTGTCTGAACATAAACAACAAATTGTCTTGGAAACCTCATATCACAACGATTGCTA
>JABUQX010145025.1:0-2500 GCA_015478945.1 Trachelipus rathkii | reverse complement strand
TAATAAAATAGACAGAAGAAAGATCAACGCCTTTGAAATGCTTGTTGGAGACAGATGTTGAGTATTTCTTGAATGACGAGGATTATCTACAAAGAAGTTCTAGATCGTATTACGCCGAGGACCACAATAAAAGCTAAAATCACAAAGCAAAAATTATCAAACTTCGGTCACGTCATGTGGAGTGACTCGCTGGAGAGTCACTCATGTTAGGAATATGTGGAAGTACCGATTCCGACAGAACCATAGAAAACTTAAAGAAACGGCGAAATAGAACTTCTTGGAGACGAATGAGGGAATGACCCATATATAAAAAAACCGAAAACTGACGTCGATTGAACTCTGATTTATATATATATATATATATTCATATATATATATATATATATATATATATATATATATATTAGCAGTTAATATATATTATATATATAGAATAGATATATATATATATATATATAGCATATAAGTAGTATATATATATATATATATATATATATATGTTATATATATATAAGGTTAAGGTTGTTAAGGTATAGCAGTATATATATATATATATATTGGTTATTATATAATATATATATATATATATATATAACAACATAAACATTCTGTACTAAACATTAATAGTGAATTGTCTTGGAGACCTCATATCACATCGGTTGCTAAATTGGCCTCAAAGAAGCTGGGAAATCTGTTCAGATTGCTTGAATTTCTTTCTTCTGCTCAGATTCTCCAGTTATATATACAGTTATATATACAGTTATGTATGGAATACTGTTCTCACATTTGGGTGGATCCGGTTCCACCCTCCTTTTTGATAGAGTTGAAGGTAAGGATAAGAGGCCTATAAACTGTCCTATACTTTACTTTCTGACTCCCTTTGACCATCTTTCTCTGCAATGTTGGTGCCCTATCTCTTTTTCTATAGGTATTAGAAAGGCAGGTGCTCGAAAGAATTGACCTCTCGCATTCCTCCACCACCGCGTCCCTCGTAACACAAGAGGTGTCTTGCGGTTCGCACATGAAAATTAGAAAATATTACATTCATGATCACTCGCCTGTTGTGATGTCTCCTTCTTCCAGCCACATCTGTTTTGTGGAACTCCTGCCTTCTTCTCGCCTCTACATCCAATCTCCTATATTTAAGTCCCGCGCCCAGCTCACCTGAGGAATTGGTGTTAGGTAAGGGATTATTGAGGATTTACTTTCTATTTATTTAATTTTGCTATTCTTTATTTCTTCATTTTTGGGTTATTTTCAGTCCCCTTGAAAAAGGCCGTCTCGTGAGTGGTGGTATCATAGTAGTATAGTTATATATATATATATATATATTATATATATATATATATATAGTTATTATTATATATATATATATATATATATATATATATATATATATATATATATATAAGGTTGTTATACATATATATATATATATATAAGCAGGTATATAGTATATATATATATATATATATATATATATATATATATATATATTATTAAGGCATACAAGGTATATATTATTATATATATATAGCAGAGTATATATATATATATATATATATATATATATATATATATATTAAAGCAAGAATTTATATGAGTTGACCAGATAATATATTAATATATTATTCCAATAATGTTGTCGTGGAAAGTAAAAAAAAATGACATTAAATAAAAAAAAAGATTCAAATATGAAAATTTTTAAAGTCATTTTACGCTTTTGTGTTACTCTTGAACTAAAGACGAAAATTTTAAAGACAAATACAATAACCATAAGTGATAATAGACTAGGGGTAAAGTGTTGAGAGAGAGAGAGAGAGAGAGAGAGAGAGAGAGAGAGAGAGAGAGAGAGAGAGAGAGTATATATATATAGATTTATATTTATATATATATATATATATATATATATATATATATATATATATATATATATATATATATATATATATATGTTATATATATATATATATATATATATATATATATATATATATATATATATATATATATATATATATATATATATATATGTATGTGTATATATATATATATATATTTGTATATATATATATATATATATATATATATATATATATATATATATATATATATATATATATATAAGTATATATATATATAAGTATATGCATGTGAATATACTTAGGTACAAAACTGTATCCATTTGTAATATCGCTTCATATATGGGAATGCTTCCAGTTTTAATCTAAAATCTTAAACTCGCTTTCTTAATTTATAAAATACCTAGAATCATATTATACATTATTTATTTTCAGCATATTTTCTTGACGCTGTCATTTTGTATCCATAAACTTTATACAATATTATTGTCTTCTTCCTTTCTCGCACTACCTCACACATTCGCGGTAATAATATCGTCCAATTTTTCAAATAATTTATATATTATATATATATATTTATATATATATATATATATATATATATATATATATATATATATATATATGAAGCGAAAGTA
>JABUQX010145024.1:35000-39526 GCA_015478945.1 Trachelipus rathkii | reverse complement strand
ATTCACACACACACACACACACACACACACACACACACACAGTTGCACACACAACAATAACAGCACACACACACACATTCATATGCTTTTTTTTGTTCGCTTGTTTGCCTCTTCTTTTTTCCAACACTCACTGGCTTCCTTCTTGCAAAAATTATTATTATTATTATTTATATGATTAATTAATTTATTTGCAGTTACCATGAATTCTTACCACAGTCGGCTCTCGGTAGTTACTCGACGCACTCTTTCAACGAAAATATCAAACAAATATCTTCCAACAACACTCAATAAAAGTTATTCCTCATAGTTTTTACAATTCTTATCACCCTTTTACCTCTATACAATAAGACTACTATCACTGCCTCTCCAGTCCATCGGAATTACAATCTCTACAAACGCTTTGTTACACATTCACAATTCCACCTCCATTCTTGATTATTTTAACAGTAATTCCATCACACTTGCTGATTTACCATCTCAACTTAGCTCTATCTATAATGTCCTCCCTACTAATTTTCTCATCCCCAAAATACCAACATCTTACACCATCAAGTCCACGCACATTCACTATCACCCTCTTCTCATCACTGCCAATGTTAAGTGCAAGTTTTCAAGATGCGTCCCCTCCACACGTTTCTTTCACGTCCATTTCTTTAACATGAACTCTACATCCCTCATTTTATTCAGCACATTTCCCTTACTCTCTTTTTTAACCTTTTGTACTTCCTTCCAGAATAGCTTCCATTTCCAATGCAGTGTCCCCATTCAGTGTCCTTTCTAAAACCAGCGACTGCTGGTTGCCTCTTTTTTTTTACCTCTATGCAACATTTAGCCTTTCTTTTCCTCCATACATATTTTTACTATACTTTCTGAAATCTTATCATTGATTTTAGCACATTCCAACTGGCCTTTACTTTAACCTTTTATCTGCTAGCATCACCCTCTTCATTCCACAATTCACTATTAACACTTCCTACTTAGCACACCCACATACTCTCTTCCACTGCTAGCAAAAGCTTCCTTCATTTGCGTTCAGATTTGCTCAGTTTATTTTTGTCTACACTTAACTGACATATTTGCAGGCTCTCACACACTTTCCTCATATAACCATGTCTATCCAATTTTTACTATTAATTCCTTCCTTTTCTTTTCCTGTCCATCCATTTACTATAAACTGTATAATGATCTGATATTCCCATCTCCAACCCCTCACTGATTTAACATCCATCACATACTTCATCAACACAAAATCATTCATACTTTTCACTTCGACACATCTCTACCTACACTAACTCTCGTATACTTATGAATACCCGAAGTTCGAAAGATTTACTTACACGCACACACCCTCTCCTCAGCTAGTTAAACCCTTTCGCCATTTTAATTTTCTTGCAACTTCAAAGGCACTGCTATACCATTCCTCTTTTGATCACCTATCCAAACATTCAAGTCTCTCCCATCGGAACTAATCTGAAGCCCTCTAGCTCACCCCGTCCAATACATCAGCCAGAATGTCCTTAGAAAGCCTCTTCATTCTCCCCAAGATACCCTCAGATGGACCACATGCTACAAACCACAAATACCCTAAGCTTCAAACAAATTCTAATCCATTAGGGAAGTCTGATATTCGCACACAAAAATCCCCATAGTTCTGTGCCGCAAGTCACTCATCAGAATCGCGACCCTTCCTTCCCCTCTCATTCCCTCCACTTCAGCAATACAAAATTTCACCCCACACCACTTTATTCCTCACCAATTCTTTCATCTCTGCTTCAGTTCCCTCAGACCTATTTAAGCTTTGTAAACACATTCCCTTCCTATTCTCCTTGCCAATTATTATTCCCCTCTAACATTCCATGTACGCAGACGTTTCATACAGTTTCTGTCGAAAGACACAAGGTCGTTTTCTCGGCGCCGATGAGCAGGTCCGAGGCTGCATAAGCATTCTCGTATGGTAAAGAATTGATCTATCGGTTGAATTATGGTCACACCAACTCATGCAATGTACAGCATGTCAGTTTACACTGAGCTGATGTTATGTCCCGATGTTTTGTCCAAAGCATGTATTGAAAATATTGAAGTTGTAAGAAAATTTTTGAGGAAGAAAAAAAGGAAACTAATTGAATCCTATTGCATAAGAAATAGTAATAATTATAACGACAATAATAAGGTTGCTGATGAAACTGGAGATCCACCAAAGGTAAAAAAAAAATAGAGGGAAGTCAAAAGGTGTTGAAGACTCTTTAATCATTGAAGAAGCAGCCCAGGATGCTGAAATGGAAACACCGAAAAAGAAAAAGAAGAAACACAGTGAAGAAGAAGTGGAAGCTGAAAATATTAACACTACTCTTGAGATTTCATTAAATGAAAGCTCATTAGGGGAGTCTGCTAAGATGAAGAAAAATGAAAAGAAGAAGCACGAAGAAGAGGAAGATGTAGAAGAAACTTCTGCTATTCAGTTTGTTAATGGAGATTCTTCGACGAACATGGATGAAAAGGAAAAGGTTTCTCAGAAGAAGAAGAATAAATAAAAGAAGTCTAAGACTAATGAAGAAGACTAAAATATTTTTGGTTTTTTTTTATTATTATTTTCTTGCCCTCCCTTGAATAGGGCCCTGCCCGTGAGTGGTGATAATTGAACAAAAGTGGGTTCCTTAACCAGCTACGACTATCCTTTTTACCATCTCTTACAACGCACTGAACTTACGGCATGGAAACTTTCTCTTCCACCTCTCTCTCTCTCTCTCTCTCTCTCTCTCTCTCTTCTCTCTCTCTCTCCTCTCTCTCTCTCTCTCTCTCTCTCTCTCCTCACAGAGTAACACACGAGTCTAAAACAAACATTTATATATATGTTTAATTATTATGTTTCGTATATATATATATATTATATATATATATATATATATATATATATATATATATATATATATATATATATATATATATATATATATATATATATATTTATATATATATATATATATATAAGTTATATATATATATATATATATATATATATATATATATATATATATATACATATATATATATATATATATATATATATATATATATATATATATATATATATATATATCCCCGCAATCAATAAAAGCAACTACATGTGGAAGCTCTAGGCCTTCTTAATTTCACATAACACCGCTGAAACCATTTTGTTGTTCGAAAAGTATCGCAGATGTCCGACCAATTAAAGATGAGGTCTTATGTGAAACATCAAAATTCAAACTATGAGAAGAAAACACGACACTTCTTTTTAATCTGGGAGAAGGCGATGGCCCCTTTGGTTGTTTGCCTGAATTATGTCTCTCCAAATTATACCACGGAGTGCTATATACGGACAACCCCACAAATCTAACACGGTCTACTGGGCTCTATAGGAATATGACAGTAGGTGTAACGATTAGTTTCCTGATCATCGCCAAAGGGGGAACAAGGGAGGTGAAGACTGCGTACTTCTCTATTCTGCGCGAGCAACTTATATGCCTATCATACCTCAGCCTTCAGATCCCTAATGTCTTTCCTCAATGACATCTTTATCGACATACTGACCCTTTTCTCTGATTGTTGAACATTTGTATCGGTTGTACTCTTTATTTGAATATCTCTTCCTTTAACAGCGTCTTTAAAATACACATGGGTGAAGATTACTTTGACCTTTTGCTTGGTAATAAAAAATCCAAAACAGATAAATTCTTTGAAACCCTCCGGGTCTCTTTAATCTAAGACTTCCTTTTTCGATTATATAATGAAGGTACGAACTTTTGCTGATCACGTTCCAAGTTGATATCCTAGAAAATAAAAAGCTGACAGCGGTTAACTAGATTATAAATCTATAAGAAATCAGTAGATTCTACCTTCCTATAGATGTAGAATGACAATACATGGCTACTACTACGGTAGAGAACACTTGGTAGTGCCAAGCTGTGAAGTGTTAAGCTCTTTCAGAGGACCTGAGTCATTCTTTTGTCGCCTTAGTTGCTGGCAGGGAGAAGACCCTTAACGCCTTCGAATTGAACATACCCCCTTAACACCTTGACACACAGCTATTCCCACCCCTTCCTCAATTTGTTAGTTTTGTCTTTCCATCATAATGTTCAGCTTTTGTCCATCATATCCTTGTAGCAAGGCAGTGAATGGTTCCCAAAAAGAAAACCCCTCCCAGAAATTATTAAACTATCAAAAATTTTTATAAAACTCAAAATCTAATTTTCATTTATAAGAATAAAAATAATAATAAGTGCCAAATTGAGAGTATATATTAATAAAAAAACGTAGGAAAATATTTAAGTTTGTGAAGATTTCTTAGGTTTAGTGGCTGTTGAAAGCAGTAAAGGAGAATCTCTAGCAGAGGTAATACTACCATGAAAGGTAAAAAAATAGTGACTTTGTGTTTGGATAACTATATGACAGTGCAGCAGCAATGAAAAATAAATTTCAGAGGAGTTCATACTGTCGAAAAAAATATCCAGTAACCATGTATGCTCATTTGGAGCTTTTGCATTCAT
>JABUQX010145024.1:0-25000 GCA_015478945.1 Trachelipus rathkii | reverse complement strand
ATATATATATATATATATATATATATATATATATATATATATATATATATATATATATATATATATATATATATATATATATATATATATATATATATATATATATATATATATATATAGTATATATATAATCTATATATCTATTTCTATATATATATATATATATATATATATATATATATATATATATAGTATATATATATATATATATATATATATATATATATATAGGGTAGCTATAAATTTTATCCAATATTACAAACATTTATTAGAAACAAACTATCACAGATACAATTGATTGATTTGTGGCAAATGAAAAAAGAATCATATAAAGTCTTTTCACATTATAACTACTCTAGGAAAAGGCACAAAAAACTTAATACAAAATTAATACACTTCCACATAAGAGCCTTTCGTCGCCCAATCGATATTATATCATGAAGTTGTTTTAGATTACGACAAACTATTTCCAATTTTATCATCGCTGGACAGCCCATTCGGTGTGAAAACATACTTCGTAACTCACCGTTACTAATGTAAATACGACCGCTCTTTCCACAAATTTGACAATTTTTGGCGTAAAATTCAAAGAGATGATGTAACTTCATGACATATTCACTAACTCGTTCTTTATTACCTGAACACAGGTATAATAACCTTTTGTTTAAAGGTTTTGGGTCCATTATTTGAAAAAATAATGAATCTAAACTTCTCGGGAAAATCTTTTCAAGAATTTTTCTGTTAGTGTCCGAAATTTTTTGTTCTGTATAACCAAGCCATTCAAACAAGTCATCACATTGTTTAATGATAAAACTATCTATATAACTATATAAATCTGTTTTAAATGTAAAGTTCACTTTCCATTCTTTAATTTCTTCATCCGTTTTACCAAACCACTCAAGAAGTTTAGTGAGATTGTGAGCAGGAATTTTATTGCAAAGAAATGTATCAGCAATGTTGGAAAAGTTAAAAACTTTATGAAAGATTTCTTCCTTTAGGTTACATACTTCGTCAGGACTGACAACTACTTATAAACTAGATCTGCTATATCAAGTTCCTTTTTCTAATAGCAAATTATGAAAAACCAAACTGCTTGTTCTTTTTTAGTTTCCGTGCGAGTATTTTCATTATTACATAAGGTGTTTATATACATATCGACTAATTTGAATTCATTTTTAAAAAGAAGATGACAAATATCAGATTTTCCATATGCTTTTAGTATAATTTCTTTTTCTTTCAACGTTGCGCTTTCTAATATTAATTGGAAATTGATTTCATCTTCATGCGAAAAATTATTGAGCGTTACTATCATTCTCAGCAGTTGATCTCCTAATATTAAAAAAAGGTCAAAGTCGGAGGGGTCTAAATCTAAACCTTCCATTTTTATAGCAAATTTCTTATGGCTTAAAGGACTTTTTAATCCAAACTCTCAGTAAATGATGATAATTGTACGTCTGACTTAAATTGGAATCTTTAGTCGCATAAACTATATCATGCATTAGACAATAAAAATGTTTTTCATCTAAAATGTGGAAGAATGATATTGCGGTTTTCATGAAAAAATCCTGGTATGGCCAGATTAAAAAGCATTTTAACAGACCATGCACTAAGTTAAAACGATGTAAAAATGACTCTTTAATATCTGGATTAGCCAAATTAACTAAATGCATCGTAATATCGCGCGGAACTGAAAACCCTTTAGACAGTTCCTTGTATTGAGAGTCATGATTTTCAAAGAACTCGCAACTGATTCACAGTATTGGCAAATATTTCACTCCCGAAATTATTTCTCAATTGCCTTTAACATGTTTCTTGAGTCTGCATAACGATTCCGACTTTATTGCTGCTAAACATCCATTTATGTTGCTGGTCCATAAGAAAATACTTTTGCAAATAAAACGCTTATTATCCTTTTCGAGCTGAAACTGAAATTGAAGAATAATTTCCTCAAAATATTTTTGTGGTCCTAAAGGGCTTGAACCAGCAGCTTCATGAAAATGTTTTTGAACTCTAATTCTTGACATGGTGCAGTTGGCTACGCTGTGCGGAATCTCGTGGAAAGAAATAATGGCAAGTAATCTTATATTGAAGAAAACACTCAAACTTGGATCCTTCACCAATTCCCTGGCTGCTTTTTCCTCATCAAACAATCCACTTGATGTAAAAAAGGAACTTTTGATAAAATCTTTAACAAAGTAGGTTGTCAATTTGAAATGAATTTTTATAAACTTTGCCAACTTCAACATCTGGATTCCGATGGAAGGAAGAAAATGCCATGGAATGGCCTCCGTTGGTAAGCTACTGCCTTCCAATATTTCAGCTACCACATTATGAAGAGCTTGACTCCAAATTTCAAAATTGGAAACATATATCAGTGAATCAATGGAGAAAGAAAACAGCTTCCTTTTACGGTAAGGCGTGATTCGAAATTGGCAACCAATGCTGGAATTCCACAAGATTTTTCTAATGAATATCATCATAACTCTCCTTTAGTTGGATGAAGATTCGAAATAATATATATATATATGAGTTATATATATATATATATATATATAGACGCCTTGCTGGCTAAATGAATTGATAAGCAGCAGTTATATATGTACCGTGTGGCGGCATGTATATATATATTATATATATATATATATATATATATATATATATATATATATATATATATATATATATATATATATATATATATATATATATATATATATATATATATATACTTGTGTTTGCGGGAGTAAAAAACAAAAAAAGGAAACAAAAAAAAAAATATATATAATATGAGTTATATATATATGTTATTATTATAAGTTATATATATATATATATATATATATATATATATATATATATATATATATATATATATATATATATATGTATATATATATATATATATATATATATATATATATATATATGTTGCTATATATATATATATATATAAGTAGTGACAGGACAATCTCAGAGCCCACTTTTGGAATACGAGCTTTGCTCGTTCTTATCAGCGTTAGCTGATAAGAACTGATAAGAACACATGTTTTTAGTAAGAAGTTAATTGATTTGTCATGTTAATTTTTATTTTTTATTATTATTATTATTATTATTATTATTATTATTATTATTATTATTATTATTATTATTATTATTATTATTATTATTATTATTATTATTATTATTATTATTATTTATTATTATTATTATTATTATTATTATTATTATTATTATTATTATTATTATTATTATTATTATTACGTCGAAGAATTTGATTCCCGAAGGGAATCGATTCTGAGTGCCGAAAATGATTCCTGCTGTAAGGAATCGTTTACGTTCCGACCTGACTCCGGTCTGGCTAATGCTCCGACTCGGCTCGACACGGCTCTGGGTTCGGTTTGGTTCAGACATCGGTTAGTGTTGATCTGACGATGGTGTTTTTGTTATTATTATTATTATTATTATTATTATTATTATTATTATTATTATTATTATTATTATTATTATTATTATTATTATTATTATTATTATTATTATTATTATTATTATTATTATTATTATTAGAAATGATTTTTTAGGCTCCGGCTCTGGCTCAGCCTATGGCTCCGATATATATTTACATGGGTTAGAGTTATCGTATCGGGTTAAAATTTGGAAGGGTGTTAGGATACCTTATATGAGGGGTGTATACCAAGTTTCAGCCTTCACGTCAATTCTCAGGCTTGGGGCTAGCACCTATGGTGTGTGATGCTGAAAAATCCCTCTCCTGCCAGCGTCACTCCCCCTATGGGGTGTCAAGCTTGAGAGAGACACCATGAGGCAAACTCTATCCGTTAAGTGAGGTGCGGTGCGGTGCGGTACGGTGCGGTGCGTGGTGCGGGCCTTTGGATCGCACAACCGGTGCGGGAATATACACGTCAATAAAAATAATATTCGGTAATAAACATTTATTATTTATTTATTTATTTATTATTTATTTATTAATTAATTAATTTATAATTAATTTATTAATTAATAATTTTAATCAAAAATTTTTTTAATTAATTTATTCATTTTTATAAAAACCTGCGGTTTTTTTCGTCGATAGAAAGGCGAAAATTTACTTCCGGTTTTATTTCCGGCCTGCGATATGATACCAACTACGGGATCCTAGACACCCTATGAATGGACTTATAACCATTAATATTCGAATCACTACGACCCCATAACTGCTATAGACACACACCGTATTGTTGTTATACGACTGTTTATTAACTTAGCACCGCACCGGCTCCAGCACCGGTGCGCCAACTCCCCAACCGTTACTCAACCTTTCTAGAAACTCAACTCTGAATCCTCCCACCAACAGCCTATTATGAACACTTTGATTTTTTTAGTGGTCTCTCAAAAATCTAGGGACGTAAATCCTGCATACAACGTTTTTGTGATGCCGTGGTAGGTAGTGTTACTTACTGATATAATCAGTGTACTTTGATAATGTTGACTGTTTATTCGTACGTAAGGTAAGTTTTGTAAAATATGAGAAGATGGTTTCGATCTACCAGTCGCCCCAACCAGAGACCGTAATCTTATCACTTACGCCATCACCTCATATGTTATATAACAGTACAAATATTTAAGACAATGATTACTTTATATATATATATATCAGGTATATAGTTAGTTATATATATATTATTATATATATATTATTATTATTATTACATATATTATATATATATATATTATTATTATAATATATATTATTATATATTATTATTATTATTATATTATTATTATATATATTTATATATATATGTATATACATATACATATATATATATATACATATATATGGTTAACATAGTATGTATATATATTATTATTATTATTATTATATATATATTATTATTATTATATATATATTATATTAAGAGTATATATTGGTTATTATATATACATATACACATATATATATATACAAAGAATAGTTGTTATTATATATTGGTTATTATTACATATTATACATATATATATATATATATTATATATATATATATACATTTATATATATATTATATATATATACATATATATATATATTAACCATACGCTTTATTTGATATATTTATCTTATTTTTATGTTATGTCAGGATAAAATTTTGTTATTTTTATGTGTTATGTTTGGTTAAAACTTTGTTATGTTTGCAATTATTCGTTGGGGGATTATGATATTTAGACGAGGTTATGATGAATTTTTGTTAAATATTACGAAGTTGATGTAAAAATTTGGTACGTTAGCAATATATTCGTTGTCTGTATGATGATTAGACTGGGTTATGCTAAATTTTTGTTAAATATTGCGATGTTAATGTAAAATTAACATAGATATGCTTGAAAAAGTGTGAATAGGTTACGTTTTGTACGATGTGTTAGGTACTTTACTGTTGTTAAGTGCAGAAATTTGTTAATGTTAGTAGTTTATTCGCCCGTATGGTGTGTTAGGTTTGTTGTTGTACATTATATTCTTAGTTCAGGTTATGTTATGTTAGCTTTATTAATGTAAAAACTTTGTTACGTTAGCATATATTCGATGGTTAGTATATAAAGAACTTATTTTTATGTTTATCCGAATGATACTGAAATATGAAATGAATCAAAAGATTAGGGATGGATGGGGGGGGGGGGGGGGGGGAAGGGTTGATGGTTTGATTTACTGATTTACTGTGATTTGTCAGTTTTAAATTCAGTAAATTATTACAATTTACTATGATATTTTATTCAAAGAACTTATTTTTATGTTATGTTTGGATAAAACTTTGTTATGTTTGCAGTTATTCGTAGGTCTTGATAATTAGACAAGGTTATGATAAATTTGTTGTTAAATATTACCGTGTCAATGTAAATTAACGTTAATATGTTAGAGATATGCTTGGAAAGTAATAGGTTACGTAATAGCGTAAAGTTAGTTACTCTTACTGGTGCTAAGTGTAGAACTTTGTTACACGTTAACAGTTTATTAGTGCATAAGCTGTGTTAGGTTTGTCGTTGTAGACATTATTTAGTTGCTATGTTACCTTTATTAATATGAAAACATTGTTATGTTAGCATATATTCGCTGGTTAGTATATAAAGAACTCATTTTTGTGCTATGTTTATCCGAAATGATACTCGAAATATGACTTAATCAATAGTGTTAGTGTAAAATTAACATTGATATGTTGGAGATATGATGTTTGAAAAAGTGTGAATAGGTTACGTTTTGTACGTTGTGCTAGGGTTAGTTACCTTACTGTTGTTAAGTATGGAATTTGTTAATGTTATAGTTTATTCATGCGTAAGGTGTGTGTTATTTTTGTCAGATTATACTCTAGTTCGATAATATATGTTAGCTTAGTTGTGTTACGTTAGCATATATTCGTTGGTTAGTATATAAAGAACTTATTTTTGTA
The DNA here is from genome assembly GCA_015478945.1 of Trachelipus rathkii. Taxonomy (NCBI): domain Eukaryota; kingdom Metazoa; phylum Arthropoda; class Malacostraca; order Isopoda; family Trachelipodidae; genus Trachelipus; species Trachelipus rathkii. The sequence continues at coordinate 18,569 of JABUQX010145024.1, read as the reverse complement.
TTATGTTTATCCGAAATGATACTCGATATGTGACCTGAATCATTAGATCTATAGATCAAAAGGTCATGGACGGGGGGGGGAGGGGGAGGGTGGGGAGGGACCAAGTGATTGATTTACTGATTTGTTGATTTACTATTGTTTTAAATTCGGTAAACTATTACACTTTACTATGATATTTTATTCAAGAACTATTTATGTTATGTTTGGATAAAACTTTGTTATTTTTATGTTATGTTTGGATAAAACATGTTATGTTTGCAATTATTTGTTGGGGATTATGATATTTAGGTAAGGTTATGATAAATTTTTGTTAAATGTTACTGTGTCAATGTAAGATTAACGTTAATATGTTAGAGATATGTTTGAAAAAGGTATAAATAGGTTATGTTTTGTATGTAAAGTTAGTTACTTATTACTATGACAATGTGAAATTAAAACTGGTTTGTTATAGAAATGATAAGTTTCGTAAGATATTACTGTGTTAACTGGTGATGATGTGTTAGAAACGTAAGCATAGGTTAAGTTTTTTGTTGAGTAATGTTAGGTTTGCTCGAGAATTTTGCAAGTGTCTACGTTTATTCAGTAAAAATATGACTTGAATCAATAGATCAATAGATCAATAGATCACGACTGGACAAGAGGGTGGTTGGATGGTGGTTTGATTTACTGATTTACTGATTTACTGCTTTAGTGTATGTAAAACCTGACAATTTTAGTAAAAATACGACTTGAATAACAATAGATCAATAGATCAATAGATCATAGATCAATCACGAAAGGGTTGGGGAGGGCAGTTTGATTTACTGATTTACTGATTTACTGCTTTAGTGTATGTAAAACATGACAATTTTAGTAAAAATATGACTTGAATCAATAGATCAATAGATCACGGATGGACAGGTGTAAGGTGGGTGGTTTGATTTACTGATTTGCCAGATTTACTGCTTTAGTGTATGTAAAACATGACAATTTAGTAAAAATATGACTTGAATCAATAGATCAGATCAATAGATCAATAGATCGCAGATGGTCAGGAGATCACGAAAGGCTGTGGGAGGGCAGTTTGATTTACTGATTTACTGATTTACTGCTTTAGTGTATGTAAAACACTGCTGCCACTTTTAGTAAAAATATGACTTTAATCAATAGATCAATAGATCAATAGATCATCAATAGATCACGGAAGGGGTGAGGAGGGCAGTTTGATTTACTGATTTACTGATTTACTGCTTTAGGGTATGTAAAACATAACAATTTTAATACAAAATATGACTTGAATCAATAGATCAATAGATCAATAGATCAATAGACCAATTAGAACATGGAAGGGTAGGAGGATGAATGATGGTAGTTTGATTTAATGATTTACTGATTTACTGCTTTACTGGGTTGATTTACTGATTAACTGCTTTTACCGATTTACTGATTTACTGATTTTCTGATGGATTTACCGATTTACCGATTAAATGCGTTAGGATAAGAAAACATGTAAGAATGTTATTTTTTGAAATGCTTAATCATTAGGTCAATAGATCAATAGATCACGATCATGGAAGGGTAGGAGGGTGGCTGGGGATGGTAGTTTGATTTACTGATTTAATGCTTTACTGTTTTTAGTGTATGTAAACATAACAATTTTAATAGAAAATATGACTTGAATCAATAGATCAATAGATCAATAGATCATGGAAGGGTAGGAGGTTGAGGAGGGTAGTTTGATTTACTGATTTACTGCTTTAGTGTATGTAAAAACGTAAATTTGTAAGTTATAAACTTAAAAAGAATAAAAATTTAATTTTTTTTTTTTTTTTTTTTTTTTTATTTTTTTTTTTTTCTGTATGAGGATACATTATAAGAAAGATGTATACCAAGTTTCGTCGTTCTATGTTAATATTTCAGGTTTGGGGGCTGGAGACCCCTCCTTTGGGGTGTACGGTTATTTAACTCCATATATGATGTGGGTACCTTATATGAAGGGTGTATACCAAGTTTCAGCCTTCTACGTCAATATCTCAGGTTTTTGGGGCTGGGGACCCCCCTTTGGGGTGTACGGTTATTTAACTCCATATATGATGTGGGTACCTTATATGAAGGGTGTATACCAAGTTTCAGCCTTCTACGTCAATATCTCAGGTTTTGGGGGCTGGAGACCCCCCCCTTTGGGGTGTACGGTTATTTAACTCCATATATGATGTGGGTACCTTATATGAAGGGTGTATACCAAGTTTCAGCCTTCTACGTCAATATCTCAGGTTTGGGGGCTAGCACCCCCCCTATGGGGTGCATGGCCACGTAACCTCGTCTACGACGAGGTTACGTCACCCCCTATGGGGTGTCAAGTTTGAGAGAGATACCATGTGGCAAACTCTATCCGTTACTAAGTGAGGTGCGGTGCGGGTATGGTGGTGCGGGGCGGGGGCTGCGGGGCCACAACCGGGTAAGGGAATTCACAACGTAAATAAAAATAATATTCGGTAATTAAACATTTATTTATTTATTTATTTATTTATTTATTAATTAATTAATTAATTTATTAATTAATTTATTAATTAATTAATTTATTTATTAATTTTTTTTAATTAATTTATTCATTTTTATTGTTTCGAAAAAAACCTGCGGTTTTTTTCGTCGATAGAAAGGCGAAAATTTACTTCCGGTTTTACTTCCGGCCTTCAATATACATCTGTAACTACTGATCCCACAGAGGGGGATTCCACCCCAAACATTAAATATTGACGTAGAAAGCTGAAACTCGGTATACATCTATCATATAAGTTATCATTACTGTTGCCAGTGTTAAATTGTAGTGAGCACCCCAGGGGGGATGCTAGCCCCTCAAAAACTTGAATACTGTCGTAGAAGGCTGAAACTTGGTATACACCTATCATATAAGGTATTATTGCTGAAACCAGAGTTAAATTATGGTGAGCACCCCAGGGGGGATGCTGGCCCCCAAAAACTTGAATATTGACGTAGAGCGATGAAACTCGGTATACACCTATCATATAAGGTATCATTGCTGAAACCAGTGTTAAATTATAGTGAGCACCCCATGGGGGGATGCTGGCCCCACAAACCTAGAATATTGACGTAGAAGGCTGAAACTCGGTATAAACCCTTCATATAAGGTATCCATGCTGTAGACGAGATGAAATGACCATGAGCACCCATGGGGGATTCTGGGACCCCAAACCTGAAATATTAACATAGAACGATGAAACTCGGTATATACCCATCATATAAGATGCTCACATCATATATGGGTTAAATAGCCGTACACACCCCAAAGGGGGGTCTCCGGCCCCCAAACCTGAAATATTGGCATAGAACGACGAAACTTGGTATACATCTTTCTTATGATGTATCCACGATACAGAAAAAAAAAAAAAATTAAAAATAAAAATAAAAATAATAAAAAAAAAATTTAAAAAAAAAAAAAAAAATAAAAAAAAAAAATTTAAATAATAAAAAATTAAAAATTAAAAAAATTTTTAAAAATTAAAAAAAAAAAAAAATTAAACATTTTTTTTTATTCTTTTTAAGTTTATAACAAAAAATTTACGTTTTTTATATAAATCAAACAGCCTCCAGAGCCTCCTGAGCCTCTTGAGCCTCTTTAGCCTCCCCTGCCTCCTCAGCCTCCCCCTCACGCCCCTCCCCATCTATGATCTATTGATTCATGTCATATTTTGTATAACAACACAAAACTTTCATTTATTTTTGTTTTATATGCTTTAAACAGTTTGTTTTTACTAAGTACGCTTTTCATATTATAATCTCAAGAAATTGTGTTTGCTACCTTTAAACCTGTAAATCATAAATCCTAAACTACTCTTCCCTCCCTAAGTAATTCTTCAATCCTGATATTTATACATTAGCATAGTAATATTTAACAAAATTTTATCATAACCTTGTCTGATTATTATACTGACCGATGAATATATGCTAACGTAACAAAGTTTTCACATCAATAAAGCAAACATAGCATCACCTGAACTAGGAATATAATGTACAACGACAAATCTAACCCTACTCACACTTTTTCTAACATATCATGGATATTTTCACATTAACATAGTAATATTTAACAAAATTTTTTCATCATAATGTAATTGTCATCCGGACCAATGAATATATACTAACGTAACAAAGTTTTCACATCACTAACGCAAACATAGCATCAACTGAACTACGAATATAACATACAACGACAGACCTAACATACCTTATACACGAATAAGCAGTCAACATTAACAAAGTTCCATTCTTAACAACAGGAAAGTAACTAACGCTGCATACAGAACGTAACCTACTCACACTTTTTTCCAACATATCGCTATTATTTTATATTAACAAAGTAACATTTAACAAAAATTTATTATAACCTAACCTAATTATCAAGTACCGACTAATGAATACGCTAACGCAAAGATTTCGAAGCATCAATAAAAGCTAACATATCATAGTCTGAACCATGAATATAACATACACCGAAAACACTGCTTGAGCAAGAATAATTTAGCCAACATTAACAAAGTTCCATACTTAACAACAGTAAAGTAACTACCGTTGCATACAAAAACGTAACCTATTCACACGTTTTCAAACATATCTCTAACATATCATTACTATTTTCGCATTAACATGATGATATTTGCCATAATCGTACCTAATTATCATACTGATCAACGAATATATGCCAACGTAACAAAGTTTTTGGCTTAACAAAGCTAACATATCATAGTCTGAACCAAGAATATAACATACGCCAACGAAAACTTAACACAGCTTAAGCAAGAATAAACGGCTAATATTAACAAAGTTTCATACTTAACAACAGTAAAGTAACTAACAACGCATACAGAACGAACAAGGACGAAGCTGATGAGGTAAATATTCATTTAACAAATCAGTATAGCGATGTGTTTGTTTATTTTATTTTTAATTTCATTTCTTTAAAACCTTTTGTTTTTAAAAAACTTTTATTTTTATTTATTATTTTCTTTAAAACTTTTTGTTTTTAAAAACTTTTATTTCTTTTTAATTTTATTTCTTTAAAACTTTTTTTTTTAAAAAAACTTTTATTTATTTTTAATTTCATTTCTTTAAAACTTTTTTGTTTTTAAAAACTTTTGTTTATTTTTAATTTTATTTCTTTAAAACTTTTTGTTTTTTAAAAAAAATTTTTAATTTTTAATTTTATTTCTTTAAAACTTTTTTTTTTTAAAATTTTACACTTTTCAAGTTTATAACGTAAAAAAATTGTGTTTTTACATACCCTAAAACAGTAAATCAGTGATTCAGTAAATCAAACCACCCCTCCCTCCCCCTACCCGTCCCAACCCTGATCTATTGAGGTATTGATCTATTGATCTATTGATCTGTTGACTCCAGTCATATTTCGAGTATCATTTTGGCTAAACGCAGCATAAAAATGTTCTTTTTATACTAACCCCCGAATATATGCTGACATAACAATTTTCACATCAATAAAGCTAACATAACATAACCATGATGTAAGAATATGATGTATAACATCAACATCCTAACATACCTTAGACACGAATAAACAGTCGACATTAACAAAAACTTAACAATAGGAAAGTAACTAGCATTTGCATACAGATCGTACCCCTCTATTCACACTTTTTTCAAACATATCACTATAACATAACACCGTTTTACACCAATATAGTAACATTAACAAAAATTTATCATAACCTAACCTATTTATCATACTGACCAACTAATATATGCTAACGTACCAAAGTTTTCACATCAATAAAGCTAACATATAACCTGAACTAAGAATATAATGTACACCACCTCAAACCTAACGCAGTTTAAATACGAATAAACAGTTAACATTAACAAAGTTTCATACTTAACAACAGTAAATTAACTAACATTGCATACGGAACGTACCCTATTCACACTTTTTTTCAAACATATCTCTAACATATCAGTTATTTTTACATTAACATAGTAACATTTAACAATAATTTACCATAACCTAACCTAATTATCATACTGGTCAACGAATATATGATGACGTAATAAAGTTTTCACATCAATAAAGCTAACATATCATAACCTGAACTAAGAATATAACGCACAATGACAAAACCTAACATACCTTACGCTCGAATAAACTGCTGACAATATCAAAGTTCCATACTTAACAACAGTAAAGTAACCAACAATGCATACAGAGCGAACAGGTACGAAACTGATGTGCTTCCTGTTTCACTAGAGTTCGTTTTCGAAACATTACGCAATACCTATGATTCTTGTTTGGTTCGTTTTCGAAACATTAAGCTATACATCTGATTCTTGTTTGTCACAGGGTCAACATAACAAATTTATTAAAAACATTTTATGTTTTTGCTAATGTCTTTATGTTTTATAACAACTCTAAAAACTTTTATTTTAATTTTATTTCTTTAAAACTTTTTTTTTTTTTTTTTTTTTTTTTTTTAAAGAAACTTTTAATTTTTAATTTTATTTCGTTAAAACTTTTTGTTTTTACTATTAATTTTATTCTTTTTATTTTTATTTCGTTAAAACTTTTTGTTTTTACTAAAAATTTATTCTTTTTATTTTTATAACGTAAAAAATTTGTGTTTTTATACCCAAAAGTGCCAGTAAATCAGTGTAAAATCAGCCCATCTACTGGCTCTTCCCTATCAGTCTCCTCCCTACCCTCCTATGATTCCATCGATTCATCGATCTATCGATTAAGTCACATTTCTTCGTGTATCATTTTCGGCGAAACATAACATAAAAAACAAGTTCTTTATACACTGATCAACATAACAAAGTTTTCACGTCAATAAAGCTATTGCAGGCAATGGTCTCCATTCGGTTTACGAATAAATATAAATGACACATCATTGGGTATAACGAAAGACCTCGTAAAGATATCAACAACAAGGGTAGAGATGCGAGAGCGAGATGTCATCATACCAGCACAGCGAAAAATATCTTACTGATGAAAATCGTATGTATAAACAGACTCAAACGAACGAACCATAACGGTTCAAAAGTCTATACAACATGCCATGTAAAACTCTGTTTAAACATGAAATTCGTATCATATATTTGTATTTTCATATCTATGACTTACGAACAATTCGTTTCATGTATGTATTTGTATTTCCTGTTTCAATAGAGTTATCAGATACAATTCGAGAATTTGTTCAAACTCCTCCCACTTTTTCGAAACATTGTACAATACCTATGATTCTTGTCTGGATCGTTTTCGAAACATTACGCAATACCATTGATTCTTGTTTTGTTAACAAAGTTTCACACTTAACAACAGTAAAGTAACTAACATAACATACAAAATCGTAACCTATTCATACTTTCTCAAGCATACCTCTAACATAACAATGTTAATTTTACATTAACATGGTAATATTTAACAAAAAGTTATTATAACATTGGCTAATTATCATACTAATCAACGAATATACGCCAACGTAATAAAGTTTTCACATCAATAAAGCTAACATAGCATAAACCGAGCTAAGAAAATAGTGTACAACGACAAACATAATACAACTTACGCATGAATAAACTGTTAACATTAACAAAAGTACCGCACTTAACAGCAGTAAAGTAACTAACATTGCATGCAAAACGTAACCTATTCATACTTTTTTCAAACATATCTCTAACATATTAACGTTAATTTTACATTGACACAGTAATATTTAGCAAAAAATGTATCATAACCTTGACCGATCACATATACAGACCACCGACTTGGCAAGCCAACGCAGGTTTTTTTACATCATCTATAGTAATATTTAACAAATATTTATCATAGCCTCCTACCTAAATATCATAATCCCTAACAAATAATTATTGCAAACATAACAAAGTTTTATCTAAACATAACATAAAAAATTTTATTCAAACATAACATAAAAATAAGTTCTTTGAATAAAATATCGCGTAGTAAAATGCAATAGTTTACCGGTTTTAAAGCAATGCAATCAGTAAATCTGGAACCACCATTCATGTCTCCCACCCCTACCCATCCACGGCCTTTTTGATCTTTCGATTCATCGATTCAGGTCACATTTCGTATCATTTTCGATAAACATAGCGCAAAATGAGTTCTTACCAACCAACGAATATATGCTAACATAACACTTAGACATTAATAAAGCTTAACATAACATCATAAACTGAAGAAAAATAATGTACAACGACAAACTTATCACAACTTACACACTAATAAACAGTTAACATTAAAAAAGTTCCACACTTTTAAACAATTCAGTAAAAGTAACTAGCATAGCATACAAAACGTAACCTATTCTCATGCTTTTTCCAAGCATATCTCTAACATATATTAATTGCTTACCTTTTACATTAACATAGCAATATTTAACAAAAAATTTATCATAACCATGACTAATTATCATACAGACCTCGCGAATAACTCTCGTAAACATAACAAAGTTTTTAGCTAAAAATAACAAATAAGTTCTTTGACTAAAATATCATAGTAAATTGTAATAGTTTACTGATTTTAAAGTTGTCTAAATCAGTAAATCAGTAATCAAACCACCAACCCTCCCACTCTCCTCCCAACTCTGTGACCTTGATCTATTGATCTATTGAGTCACGTCATACTTGAATATCATTTCGACTAAACATAACAAAAATAAGTTCTTTATATACCAACCATCGAATATATGCTAACGTAACAAGTTTTACATTAATAAAGCTAACATAACATAACCTGAACTAGCAACAATGACAAATCTAATACACCATACGCAATGAATAAACTACTAACATTAACAAATCTCCGCACTTAACAACAGTAAAGTACCTAACACTGCGTACAAAGTAACCTATTCGCACTTTTTTCAAGCATTGTTTAACATATTATCAATGTTAATTTTACATAAACATTGTAATATTTAACAAAAATTTAGCATAACCCCCTGTCTAATCATCATACTGACAACGAATATAATGCTAACGTAACAAATTTTACATCAATTTCACAATTTTTAACAAAAATTCATCATAACATCGTCTAAATATCATATTCCCCAACGAATATGATCAAACATAAGTTTTAACCAAACATAACATAAAATAACAAAATTTTATTCTGACATAACATAAAAATAAGTTCTTTAAAGAAATATCATAGTAAAGTGTAATAGTTTACTGAGTTTAAATCGGTAAATCAGTAAATCAGTAACCTCAAACCACCCCACTCCTCCCCACCCCTCCCTTACCCATCCCAGTCTACTTGACCTTTTGATCTGATCTATTGATTCAAGTCATATTGTGTATAATTTTGGATAAACATAAGATAAAAATAAGTTCTTTATATACTGACCTAAGAATATATGCTTTATGCAAGCTTAGCGATCAATAAAGCTAAAATATCATAACCTGACAAAGAATATAATGTACAAAATGTAGAAAACCTAACATACATTGGTGAATAATCAACTGCAACATCCTGAAAATTCCATATACTTATCAAAGGTAAAGTAGCTAACAGGGCATACAATACTCGATGTGTTCTGCAGCTTTTCCCGGGAGACAGCAACAGGTAAAGTCGTATTATCTAACAAAACCCTTAACAACAAAGTGTACCAATCTATCAAAGATACCAGCATCTTGAACTATGAATTGACACTGTCTTCATCAAACTCGTTTTGAGTATAACATCATTTGAACTATGAATGTAAACGCAGACCTAGCAAATTCTTTTGGGCAAACTCTAACACATCACTCAAACAAAAACTCTATCCTAGGCTCCGCATTTCTAACACATCACCGTCAGTTAACACAGCAATATCTTACAAAACTCATCATTTCTCTAACAAATTTCACATTGTCGTAGTAATATTTAACATAACGTATCTAACTTACGAATAAACAGTTTTCATAACCAAGAGTATCAGCAGCACATCACCTCCCAGAGAAAACTCCAAGAGATGCGCCCTCGAAAGAGAGCGAATCCCAGGGGGATCACCCCAGCGGGCCTCAGCCCGAAGGCTGGCCTTTACCTCCCTCCTCTCGGAGGGGTAATGCCCTGTGGTAATGGGTAGGGAGGGGTGGGGAGGGTATGGGTGGTTTGATATCTCTACTGATTTACTGATTTATTGCTTTAAAATCAGTAAACTATTATATTAATTTTTACTATGATATTTTTTATTCAAAGAACTTATTTTTATGTTATGTTTGATAAAACTGTTATTTTTATGTTATGCTCTTGAATAAAAACTCCTTATTATGTTTGCAATTGGTTTGTTAGGGATTATGTGATATTTAGTAGGGCTATGATAAATTTTCGGTGCTAAATATTACCATGATGATAAAAACTCATGTTAGCTTATGTCGGTGGTCTGTATGATAATTAGGTAGGTTATGTTAAATGTTTGTTAAATATTACTGTGTCAATGTAAAATTAACGTTAATATGTTAGAGATATGTTTGAAAAAGTATGAATAGGTTACGTTTTGCAATGCAATGTTAGTTACTTTACTGCTGTTAAGGGACTTTGTTAATGTTAGTTTATTCATGCGTAAGTTGTATTATGTTTGTCGTTGTACACTATTTTCTTAGCTCGGTTTATGCTATGTTAGCTTTATTGATGTGAAAACTTTATTACGTTGGCTTATATTCATTGATTAGTATGATACTTAGCCATTGTTATGATAACTTTTTGTTAAAATATTACCATGTTAATGTAAAATTAACATTGTTATGTTAGAGGTATGTTTGAGAAGGTATGAAAAAGGTTACGATTTTGTATGTTATGTTAGCTACTGGTATTGCGTAATGTTTCGAAAACGACCCTGACAAGAATCATAGGCATTGTACAATGTTTCGAAAAGTGGGAGGAGCTTGAACAAATTCTCGAATTGTATCTGATAACTCTATTGAAACAGGAAATACAAATACATACATGAAACGAATTGTTCGTAAGTCATAGATATGAAAATACAAATATATGATACGAATTTCATGTTTAAACAGAGTTTTACATGGCATGTTGTATAGACTTTTGAGCCGTTGTGGTTCGTTCGTGCGCTGTATCCTTGTTTACTCTCTTATGATTGGTTGAAAGAAAGAATCTCATTACCTTTGAAGACTGCTTACGCACTCGATTGCCATCAGTAAGACATTTTTCGCTGTGCTGGTATGATGTCATCTCCTCGCATCTCTACGCTTGTTGTTGATATCTTTACGAGGTCTTTCGTTATAGCCGATGATGTGTCATTTATATTTATTCGTAAACCGAATGGAGACCGATCCATTGGTTGTATTCCAGCCTATTAATGTGAAAACTTTGTTATGTTGATCAGTGTATAAAGAACTTGTTTTTATGTTATGTTTCATCCGAAATGATACACGAAATTGATCTATTGAATCATTAGGATCGATAGGATCGATAGATCATAGGAGTCGGCAGCTAGAAGATGAGGTGAACGGGACGGATGGGCTTGATTTACTGATTTAACAAGGTTTTTTGGGTACAAAAACACAAATTCTTTTACGTTATAAAAATAAAAAGAATAAATTTTTAGTAAAAAAAAAGTTTTAACGAAATAAAAATAAAAAGAATAAAATTTTTAGTAAAAACAAAAAGTTTTAACGAAATAAAATTAAAAATTAAAAGTTTCTTTAAAAAAAAAAGTTTTAAAGAAATAAAATTAAAAATAAAAGTTTTTAGAGTTGTTATAAAACATAAAGACATTAGCAAAAACATAAAATGTTTTTAATAAATTTGTTATGTTGACCCTGTGACAAACAAGAATCAGATGTATAGCTTAATGTTTCGAAAACGAAACCAAACAAGAATCATAGGTATTGCGTAATGTTTCGAAAAGTGGGAGGAGTTTGAACAATTTCTCAACTTGTATCTGATAACTCTAGTGAAACAGGAAGCACATCAGTTTCGTACCTGTTCGCTCTGTATGCATTGGTTGTTACTTTACTGTTGTTAAGTATGGAACTTTGATATTGTCAGCAGTTTATTCGAGCGTAAGGTATGTTAGGTTTTGTCATTGAGCGTTATATTCTTAGTTCAGGTTATGATATGTTAGCTTTATTGATGTGAAAACTTTATTACGTCATCATATATTCGTTGACCAGTATGATAATTAGGTTAGGTTATGGTAAATTATTGTTAAATGTTACTATGTTAATGTAAAAATAACTGATATGTTAGAGATATGTTTGAAAAAAAAGTGTGAATAGGGTACGTTCCGTATGCAATGTTAGTTAATTTACTGTTGTTAAGTATGAAACTTTGTTAATGTTAACTGTTTATTCGTATTTAAACTGCGTTAGGTTTGAGGTGGTGTACATTATATTCTTAGTTCAGGTTATATGTTAGCTTTATTGATGTGAAAAACTTTGTTACGTTAGCATATATTAGTTGGTCAGTATGATAAATAGGTTAGGTTATGATAAATTTTTGTTAAATGTTACTATGTTACTGTAAAATAACAGTGATATGTTAGAGATATGTTTGAAAAAAGTGTGAATAGGGTACGGTTTGTATGCAATGTTAGTTACTTTCCTATTGTTAAGTATGATACTTTGTTAATGTCGACTGTTTATTCATGTCTAAGGTATGTTAGATTTGATGTTATACATTATATTCTTACATCAGGTTATGTTATGTTAGCTTTATTGATGTGAAAACTGAGTTATGTCAACATATATTCGGGGTTAGTATAAAAAAGAACATTTTTATGCTGCGTTTAGCCAAAATGATACTCGAAATATGACTGGAGTCAACAGATCAATAGATCAATAGATCAATACCAATAGATCAGGGTTGGGACGGTAGGAGGGAGGTTGGTTAGATTTATCGGGAATCACTGATTTACTGTTTTAGGTATGTAAAAACACAATTTTTTACGTTATAAACTTGAAAAGTGTAAAATTTTAGTAAAAACAAAAAGTTTTAAAGAAATAAAATTAAAAATTAAAAGTTAAAAATAAAAGTTTTAAAGAAATAAAATTAAAAATAAACAAAAGTTTTTAAAAACAAAAAGTTTTAAAGAAATGAAATTAAAAATAAATAAAAGTTTTTTTAAAAAACAAAGTTTTAAAGAAAAAATTAAAAAGAAATAAAAGTTTTTTAAAAACAAAAAGTTTTAAGGAAATAAAATTAAAAATAAAAGTTTTTTAAAAACAAAAGGTTTTAAAGAAATGAAATTAAAAATAAAATAAACAAACACATCGCTATACTGATTTGTTAAATGAATATTTACCTCATCAGCTTCGTCCTTGTTCGTTCTGTATGCGTTGTTAGTTACTTTACTGTTGTTAAGTATGAAACTTTGTTAATATTAGCAGTTTATTCTTGCTTAAGCTGTGTTAGGTTTTTCGTTGTATGTTATATTCTTGCTTCAGACTATGATATGTTAGCTTTGTTAAGCCAAAAACTTTGTTACGTTGGCATATATTCGTTGATCAGTATGATAATTAGGTACGATTATGGCAAATATCATCATGTTAATGCGAAAATAGTAATGATATGTTAGAGATATGTTTGAAAACGTGTGAATAGGTTACGTTTTTGTATGCAACGGTAGTTACTTTACTGTTGTTAAGTATGGAACTTTGTTAATGTTAGCGAATTATTCTTGCTCAAGCAGTGTTAGGTTTTTCGGTGGTGTATGTTATATTCATGGTTCAGACTATGATATGTTAGCTTTATTGATGTGAAATCTTTGCTGCGTTAGCGTATTTTCGTTGGTCAGTATGATAATTAGGTTAGGTTATGATAAATTTTTGTTAAATGTTACTTTGTTAATATAAAATAATAGCGATATGTTGGAAAAAGTGTGAGTAGGTTACGTTCTGTATGCAGCGTTAGTTACTTTCCTGTTGTTAAGAATGGAACTTTGTTAATGTTGACTGCTTATTCGTGTATAAGGTATGTTAGGTTGTACATTATATTCGTAGTTCAGTTGATGCTATGCTTGCAACTTTATTGATGTGAAAACTTGTTACGTTAGGTATATATATTCATTGATCAGGATGACAATTACACATGGTTAGGATAAAATTTTGTTAAATATTACTGTTAATGTGAAAATATCCATGATATGTTAGAAAAAGTGTGAGTAGGGTATGTTAGATTTGTCGTTGTACATTATATTCCTAGTTCAGGTGATGCTATGTTTGCTTTATTGATGTGAAAACTTTGTTACGTTAGCATATATTCATCGGTCAGTATAATAATCAGACAAGGTTATGATAAAATTTTTGTTAAATATTACTATGTTAATGTAAAAATATCAAGGATTGGGGGTAGGGACGGGAGGGGGGGTGGGTGGTTTGATTTACTGATTTACAGGTTTAAGGTATGTAAAAAGACAAATTTCTTAAGTTATAAATATGAAAAGCGTAAAAATTTAGTAAAAACAAACTGTTTAAAGTATATAAAACAAAATAAATGAAAGTTTTGTGTTATGTTATACAGAATATGACATGAATCAATAGATCATAGATGGGGAGGGCGTGAGGTGGAGGAGGCTGAGGAGGCAGGGGAGGCTAAAGAGGCTCAAGAGGCTCCAGAGGCTCAGGGAGGCTCTGGAGGTTTGATTTGTAAAACACGTAAATTTTTTAGTTATAAACTTAAAAAGAATAAAAAATTTTAATTTTTTTTAATTTTTTATAATTTTTTTTTTTTTTAAATTTTTATTTTTTATTTTTTTTTAATTTTTAAATTTTTTTTTTTTTTTTTTTTTTTTTTTTTTTTTTTTTTTTTTTTTTTTTTTTTTTTTTTTTTTCTATCTGTATCGTGGATACATCATAAGAAAGATGAATACCAATTTCGTCGTTCTATGCCAATATTTCAGGTTTGGGGGCCGGAGACCCCCTTTGGGGTGTGTACGGCTATTTAACCCATATATGATGTGAGCATCTTATATGATGGGTATATACCGAGTTTCATCGTTCTATGTCAATATTTCAGGTTTGGGGTCCCAGAATCCCCCATGGGTGCTCATGGTCATTTCATCTCGTCTACAGCATGGATACCTTATATGAAGGGTTTATACCGAGTTTCAGCCTTCTACGTCAATATTCTAGGTTTGTGGGGCCAGCATCCCCCCATGGGGTGCTCACTGGTTTCAGCAATGATACCTTATATGATAGGTGTATACCGAGTTTCATCGCTCTACGTCAATATTCAAGTTTTTGGGGGCCAGCATCCCCCCTGGGGTGCTCACCATAATTTAACTCTGGTTTCAGCAATAATACCTTATATGATAGGTGTATACCAAGTTTCAGCCTTCTACGTCAATATTCAATGTTTGACGGGGCCAGCATCCCCCATGGGGTGCTCACTACAATTTAACACTGGCAACAGTAATGATAACTTATATGATAGGTGTATACCGAGTTTCAGCTTTCTACATCAATATTTAATGTTTGGGGTGGAATCCCCCTCTGTGGGATCCTAGACACCCTATATGGACTTATAACCATTATATTATATTCGAAACTCTGACCTCGATAACCCATGCTATAGACACACCAATATTGTTGTTATACGACTCCAGCACCGGTGCCGGAGCCTACAACTCCTCAGAATCCGTTACCAACTCTTTCTAGAAACTTTAGTTCTGAATCCTCTCACCAAATTTCAGCCTATTATGAACACTTTGATTTTTTAATTTGGGGGTATCCCCTTCGGGGGACCCATAGGGGACGTAACTGTATTACAGGTTACCCCACCATTCCAACCCCCCTCCAAATTTTAACCCGATACGATACCCCCAATTATAAATATATATTGGAGCTCATAGACTGAGCCGGAGCCGGAGCCTAAAAAATCATTTAATAATAATAATAATAATAATAATAATAATAATAATAATAATAATAATAATAATAATAATAATAATAATAATAATAATAATAATAATAATAATAATAATAATAACAAAAACACCATCGTCAGATCAACACTAACCGATGTCTGAACCAAACCGAACCCTGAACCGGAGCCGGAGCCGGAGTCGGAGTCGGAGCCGGAGTCGGAGCGTTTTTCGACTCAGATTCGATTCCCTTCGGGAATCGAATCTTCGACGTAATAATAATAATAATAATAATAATAATAATAATAATAATAATAATAATAATAATAATAATAATAATAATAATAATAATAATAATAATAAATAAATAAAAAATTAACATGACAAATCAATTAACTTCTTTCTAAAAACATGTGTTCTTATCAGTTCTTATCAGCAATCGCTGATAAGAACGAGCTACACCCGCATTCCTAAAGTGGCCTCTGAAACAGGGGCATCACTACTGACGCACCATGCCCTCATTTTGGTGTGACGTTGTGTGCAACACAATTACAGTGTCCCGGTGGGGTGCGTTTTTAAAAGTCTAGGGGTGCTGTCCGGTGCGACAAAAATGACTTTGGTGCATTTGGTGTGGTGTGCTAACATAGTCTGGTGCAATGCAGCGTGGTGCAAAGTTGGTGCAAGGTCAACTTCCTGATGCGGCGAAGTGCATCGTGGTTCAGAGCTGTATATATATATATATATATATATATATATATATATATATATATATAAAAAAATATATATATATATATATATATATATATATATATATATATATATATATATATATATATATATATATATATATATATATATATGACAATAAACCCTGTCTTGGACTAAATTTTTAATCTTTATTAATGACACATTATTTTTAATAATTAAAACATTAAAATTTTTCACTAGTATTAGCTTTCGTCCGAGAATAACTCGAACCTCCTTCAGAAAGTGAAAATTAGGAACTGAACTTTTATTAAGCAAAATAAAATTACAATAAATATTATGGTTGGTTGTTGTTTTCTTTCTTGATGTCCTTTAAGCAATGTGAGTCCAATAAAATTGAGTTCTGGATACTGTCTAATTTAATTTGGCCCGGCACTTTGTTGTAGTTTTCTAAATTGTATATATATATGGATTCTAATAATTTCCTTTTTGTGGTATGGTTGCAATGTTTCAGGGTGGAGGTATCCTTAATATTGATTCTATGTTGCTTTAATCTTCTATGTGCGGTAAGGGCGGAGTTAAGGGTATCATCATTTAGATCATATTGGTGCTGGTTTATTCTTCTTGTTGATCAATCGTCTCTCCAAGATATAATGCAGAACAATCATAGCATAGTATTTTATAAACATTTAGTCTTTATAATTATATTTTTGGCACCCCTTCGAATAAGTGTGGGTGCCAGATCTGCCAGCAGCAACCGACGTACGTGTCCCCCTAATTTTGAAGCCACCCTTAGGGGGCTTCGATGTTTGGCATCGATTATTTTGGTGTCGATACGATATTTGTTCCGATTATTTTGCATTCCATAAAGGTTCGTGAGGGATTAAGTGGGATTAAATCGAACTCATGCAGGTACCTGGCGTAGGTACCTGTCCTAACTTGAGTAGGTATCTGTCCTAACTTGAGCTCATGTAGGTACCTGCCCTGTAATTAACGCGTTTACACACACACACACAAACGCACACATACACACCCACACACACACTATGACACTTATACACACATGCACTATGACACTTATACAACACATACACCCACCCATAGACACTTACACCTCCCATAGACACTTACATCTCTTACACTCGCACACAGATAAACACACACACACACACACACACACACACACACACACACATCCAATACCCTTTGTCATCTTTTGATCGATTATTTTCTGTCTGATATTTAATGCCCTCAGCTTTGATGTGCCTCAGCTTTGATGCCTCAGCTTTTGATGGCTCAGCTTTTGATGCCTCAGCTTTAATGCCTCAGGTTTGATGCGGCCTCAGCTTTGGTCCCTCAGCTTGATGGTAATTTTCAACTTTGATGGCTCAACTTTGATGGGCTCAACTTTGATGGCTCAACTTCTTTGATATCCCGCAATCCTTTGATGGCTCCTTTGTTGATGGCCTCAGATTTATTGGATGGTTCAATCCTTGATGGCACTTTGCTGACGGTTCATGATGGTCTTCTAACTCTTGATGCAGTTTAGCTTTTGATGACTCAGATTTATTGATGGTTCAATACATTTGATGGTTCCCAATCATCGTAAGGAGGTCTATGAAAGTGTCCTATGAGATCTGCAGGAGTACTTGTATTTGTGCCAGGTGAGTGCCACATAGTGCCATAAGCGAGTGCCACATAGTGCCAAGTGAGTGGCCACATAGTGCCAAGTGAGTGCCACATAGTGCCAACTAAGTGCACTTTTTTCAAGCCTTTCTAGCCTCCCCTGAGCCTAGAATAACTAATATGGGTGTCCACCCCTAGGTTATAAGGTATGAGGGTCTAATTTGTGTATATTATAAGTTGCTAGGGATGCTTCCTACCATGAGTTAGTATTTTTTCTAGCCTTTTCTAACCTACCCTGCCCTACATCATACATCATAGAACAGCGCTAATATTGATGGCTTCCCCTAGGGTCATAAGAGAGAGAGCCAATTAGGGCTCAGCATGCACCTGTGAAGCCCAGTAATG
>JABUQX010145023.1:12500-29959 GCA_015478945.1 Trachelipus rathkii | reverse complement strand
TATATTATATATATATATATATATATATATATATATATATATATATATATATATATATATATATAGTATATATATATATATATATATATATATATATATATATATATATATATATATATATATATGTTATATATATATATATATATATATATAAGGCTGTAGACAGGAGGGTCAGTTCAACCTCCCGAAATTATTTTAGCGATCAAAATTCTTGATTCCTTAAGTCTCAATAATAATAATAATAATAATAATAATAATAATAATAATAATATTATTACTATTAATATTATTAATAATATTACTATTAATATTAATAATATTAATATTAATATTAATAATAATAATATTGATATTAATAATAACAATAAATAACAATAATAACAACAATAGAAAAGCATTAATAATAATAACAATAACAATAACAAAAATAATTGCAGTTTAATAACAAAAAACAAATAACAACAACAATAACAACAACAATAACAAATAACAACAACAACAACAACAACAATAACAATAATAAATAAAGACAATAAATAAATAAATAAAGAAATAACAATAACAATAAATACCAAAAATAAGAAAAAAGAAAAACAAAATAAAAACAACGAGAAAAACTTAAAACCAAAGGGATAATAACAACAACAAAAACAACAAATAAATAAATAACAAATAACAAATAACAATAACAAATAAATAAATAAATAAATAACAATAAATAAATAAATAAATAAATAAGAAAAATAATAAATAAATAACAATAAAAATAAATAACAACAACAACAACAACAACAACAACAACAACAACAACAACAACAACAACAACAACAACAACAACAACAACAACAACAACAACAACAACAACAACAACAACAACAACAACAATAATAATAATAATAATAATAATAATAATAATAATAATAATAATAATAATAATAATAATAATAATAATAATAATAATAATAATAATAATAATAATAATAATTAATCAATGACAATGAAAAGTATTTATTAATGGAAATGAGGAGACATGTTTGTGGTCCGTAACGATTTCTTAGGTCAAGTGGCTGTTCCTCATACATGTATAAAATATTTAGACCAGGAACTTAAATGTAAGGTTTCCATGTTTGCAGATGATAGCAAATTGGCTACCTCAATAAGGATTAATGATGGATGTATAAATATTTAAAAGATAAGGAGGGAGCTGTAATCGTTGATGGGATGAGCAGGTTCATTCCTTCTTCAGCTAAATTTTTCTTTCCTCATTCATTCCTTCTAAACTAAATCTTTCTTTCCTCATAATCCATGGTTCGATCGTGCTTATTCTCTGGCCATTGAGGCTAGAGACAGTGCCTATCGGGTGTGGAAAAATTCTCGTTCTCCTATCACTCTCGCTAACTTTCATTCAGCTAGAAATCGTTGCAGGGATACTCTTCGACGAGCAAAGCTGGCTTTCATCAAAGGAAAGTGCGCTAAACTCCTTGGTTCTCCTACTGACAAATCTTTCATCTCTAGCAACTTCTGTAAATCTGCCTTTCCTCCTCTTATTCGATCTGATCATTGTGTTGCTAATTCTCCAACTGAAAAGGCTAATCTCTTCGGCCCCTCGCTCAACTATATTCTCTATGTCTCAATACTAGCACTTTCCCTCCCTCAGGGTTGGAACCTCTCACATGTCCAACCTATTCCGAAAAAATGAAGCCGCTCTGATCCTTCTAACTATCGCCCTGTAGCTCTCTCTTGTATTCTATCTAAGATCTTTGAAACCCTTCTCAACTCACTTCTTAGATCATCTGGAAACCCACTCCGATCGCGTACGGCTCTCGTTGCACGAAGTCTACTGGCGATATACATTCCTATTCCTATCCTAATTGATTTATGTTTTTTTGCTCATAGGAACTACGGGGAGACTTGGGTGGTGGCGCTTGACATATCCAAAGCATTTGACCGAGTATGGCATGCGTCACTGCTCTCCAAGCTCCCGCTTCCTTCTTGCTTATCTAGCTTTCTCTACAAATCGTCAGTAAGAAATAATTCTTCCAGCTGTTGTTGATGGGCGACTTCTTCTTTCTGTCATTGGTGGTGTTCCTTTCAGGGGTTCTGGGTCTATCTCCTACTGTTCCTACTTTTCTTACACGATGATCTCTACCTGCACTCTAACTCTATCCACTGTGATTCCGATGACTCGACCCTTCATTCTTTAACTCATATCAATTATACTCCCACTTTTACTTCTGGAATTCCGATTTTATTCTCTCTGATGGATAGAAATAACTTGTGAAATTCAATTTTTTAAAACCCAACTTTACAAATCTTCTCCAAAATACCTTCTAACTTTCCTGTCTCTTTCTCGACGGTTCTGTTGTCTCTCCTGTTGACAATATAAACATCCTTGGCCTTAACATACAAACAAAAATGTCTTGGAAATCTCACACCACAACGGTTGCTAGGGTCCTCAAAGAACTGGAAGTTCGGTTTAGACTGTGAGACTTTTCTCCTTTTTCTCAGTTGCTCCACTATACAAAGGTCTCATCCGCCCATGTATGGAGTACCGCTCTCATATCTGGGGGGGCTCTGGTTTCACCCGCTTTTGGACAGGGTCGAGTCAACGGCAAAAAGGCTTATAAACTGTTCTGTACTTTCCAGTTCTCTTGACCCTCTATCTTGGCGAGGCTGTTGGTGCTTTGCCTCATCCCAGCAGGCACCCAGGGCGGCAAGTGCTCGTAGGGAACTTATCACCTCGTACCACCACTTTTACGACGCTGTAGCACAATAGGGTGCTGTATCTGGGCGTTACGTACAGGTTGACATTGGTAACCCAGGCTAGTTTGCTGTGGTGTTTCCTTCTTTCCCACCACCTCTGTTTTGTGGAATTCTCTTCCATCTTCTGTATTCCTACTGAATTTAATCTTCCTACTTTTTAAAGCCTGGGCGTCTGTGCTCATATGGGCAATTTGAGCTAGAGGTGAACCCTTAGAGTACTTCGCACCCCCTCCTTGAATAGGCCTCTGCCCGTGAGTGGTGGTGACAACTGTAAAAATCCTTGAATGGGCATATATGTGGCAAAATGAACTGAATCTCCTATTCCCCATCCAAAACATCATTCAGATTATCCCAGAAAATCGTACCCTTTTCACTCCCTCAGATGGATCATATGTCGTAACCACACCACACATACTTTGACCTTTCAAACTTAAATTTAACCTTTAGACTTCTAGTACTCACACACAAAAAATCTACCATATAGCTCTCTACCATAACTCACTCATCAGAATTGCAAATCCTTCTATCCCCCTCTCCTCTCCTTCCTTTCCACAGCAACACAAACACATTTCACACCATACCACTCATTTTCACCGTTTTCCTTTCATCTTTGTTTCAGTCACAGCGAGCAAATCAAATTTTGCTCCTTTCTAAATACATCCATCACCTCTCCTCCTCTCCCCTCAACATTTATTCCTCTGACATTTCATATACAGATACGATTCATACATTTTTGCCGAAGGGATAGAAGGGCGCTTACTGCGATCAAGACCTTCTCCGAGGCGCATGCATTAGCATTCCTGCAAAAGATAGTGAGGTAGGCAGCCAAATTCCAACTACCAACGTTCCTTAGCCTTCTACGACACGCAGGACATACGATGTGGGCAATTTTCTCCCTACACGTATGGAAATAAGGGATAGGTTGTGTCTGTAAGATGTTGTCTAGAAGAAGGGTGTGATAAGTATGTGTGTATATGATATGTTGTCTAGAGGATGAGTGTGGATATGAACGCATAACAGAAAGGCGAACCATTAGGCACTGGAATGTCATACATACTATAAGCAAAATGGGTAAATATATATAGCTGTGTAGAGTATGGGGCTGACGTGTATATATATATATATATATATATATATATATATATATATATATAGTTATATATATATATATATATATATATATATATATATATTATATATATATATATATATATATATATATATATATATATATAGTTATATATATATATAGTTATTATATATATATATATATATATATATATATATATATAGGTAAGCATCCCGGTTCCTCAAAAAAGTAGTTCCGTTATCATAATCTCGCTACCGGAAAAAGTAGGAAGGCGTTATCGCTATTCCGCTTCTTCTTTGAAAGAAAAAAGTAACGGCGTCGTTACTCTGTTACTTTGAGCTTTTCAATATGACATTAATTACGGTGTCTTAGGCAATTTATTGGTTTGTGTGATATTAAATTTTTAACATTATCATTATTGAAAACATACCCTCATGTAAGACCCTAGCGCATCAAGACTTAGTGCCTTGCACCAGACACCCTTCCCGCCATTCACCACTCTTCCTACTACACTCCTGCATCATCCGGCTCCCCTTTTCTTTCATCCAACATATATACTAAATATTTAAACCCAAACATTTGTTCCAGCTGCTTACCATCTAACATAACTTCACATCGAGGACTGTCCTCACTCACAACCATAACTCTTATCTACGCTTACCTTCAAACATCTCCTTTTACACATCTTGCCTCTTGAGAAATCTCTACCAATCTCTCAAACTCTCTCAGATTCGCCACAAAGCCAAATCATCCTCCACATATAATAGGTAAGGCATCCTCCACTCTCTTCTATCCATATTCTCCATCATTCTAACCGAAGCCTGTGTGAGCCTGAGTCGAGTGGCGTGGAGTCTGGGAGTCTTTAATTTGGAAGAGTGGAGTCAAAGTCGGAGTCGGTAATTTTGACGAGGGTGGCGTCGGAGTCAGTGTCGGAAAATTTTGAAATGACTCGACAACCCTGATTCTAACACCATCCCCTGCCATCCCACCTCTAATTCTTTCATAACCCCATCCATATTCAAATTGACCAAGAAGACATAGCACATCCCTGCCTCACTCCGTTATTAATATTAAAACAATCACTTTCAACTCCATATATTCTTACACACGCTTTACTATCGTCATATATACTTCTGATTCCATTCAGTAGCTTACCACCAACACCATATATCAATAACACCTGCCATAGAGCTTCTGTGTTAATCATTTCATACGCCTGTTTGCAAATAAAAAAACTAAATACAATTTATTCTTCTCCTCCCTCATTTGTTTCAATGTAAAAAGATTTGATCCACACATCCCTACCACTTCTAAAGCCACCTTTGTTCTTCACAATCAGTCTTTCAGTCACTCGACGCATTCTTTCGACCAAAATATAAGTATATATCTTTCCTACTACACTTAATAAACTAATTTCCTTATAATTCCTACAGTTACCCTTATCTCATTTACCCTTATATAAGGGTACTATTACTGCTGTCCTCCAATCCCTCGGAACTATGCTCTCCATAAACATTTTTTTACACAACTTCCAAATCCAATCAATCACCATCTCGCCTCTGTTCTTGATCATTTCACCGGTAATTTCATCTATACCTGCAGATTTACCATTCTTCAACTTTCTCGCTCTACCCATTACCTCCTCCTTGCTAATGACATCATGCCCAAAATGCCTATTCCTTGCACCATCAAACCCACACACAATTCATATTCTTCATTACTGAAAATGTTATGCAGATTTTCGAAGTGTTGCCACCACACTCTAGTCACATTCATCTCATCAGTTACGAAAGCACCATCCCTATTCTTCATTATTCTATGCAAATTCCCCTTATTCCTTATATATATATATATATATATATATATATATATATATATATATATATACTCCTATCTATATTCTATATATTCAGATTTCTTTTATATATATATATATATATATATATATATATATATATATATATATATATATATATATATATATATATATATATATTAAATATAAAAGATTTTTTAGCTTGATCGGAGTGGTCAATTGGCTATCAACATTCAAAGAAAGTCGAACAAAATGTAACGGAGAAAAAAATAACGGAACTTATTCGGAGCGTTACATGAAAGAAAAAGTACGCAGTCCCCGTTAATGCTACTGAAAAACTAGTTCCGCTTGTAACGACGCGTGTTCCCCTTCTGTATATATATATATATATATATATATATATACAGCATGTGTACGTTATATATATATACATACATATATATATATACATAGCAGCAGTATATATATATATATATATATAGAAATAGAAAGACCAGTATAGAAATATATATATATATATATATATATATATTACAGCATATATATATATATATATATATATATATTAAGGCTATATTGCCCCTCTCCAGCATATATATATATATGTTAGCATAGTTATTGATATATATATATATTGCTATATATATATATATATATATATATATTATTATATTGAGTTATTACTATATATATGGTTGGTTAATATATATATATATATATATATATACATATATTAGCATACATACCATAAGTATGGGTATATATATATATATATAAAATTATTATTATTATTATTATTATTATTATTATTATTATTATTATTATTATTATTATTATTATTATTATTATTATTATTATTATTATTATTATTATTATTATTATTATTATTATTATTATTATTATTATTATTATTATTATTATTATTGAGTTTTAATATTATTCAAAATTCTTAATATTTGTTCAATTAATCGGCAAAATAATCGGCGAAATTTGCCGCATGACAATTTAAAAATATGCCGATTTTTGCCGATGACGATGACGATTAATCGTCCCATCACATATATATATATATATATATATATATATATATATATATATATATATATATATATATATATATAGCTAGTTATCAAGGGAAAGTTGAGCAAAATTTGACATTGAAATCTCTAATAATAATAAAAAATTTTTTTTTTGCTCATTTAATAGCCACACAGTAGTACTACAAGTTTTATTTAGATCATCTTTAATTCTAGAGAGTTTTTATATTTTTAAAAAGTTATAAATTAGGGTACAAATGCCCTTCAATAGAATTTCACTTTTGAAAATGAGTTTTTTAACTTTGTTATAAAAATGAAAATTGTGAATGGATTTAATTATTTTTTTCAGTGTATACACTTGAGTATGTTAGCTTTAAACTGCCTGGCAAAGTAAATTTTTATTCCAAACAGTATTAGTGGTTAAACATGGGGCCTAACAGTCCGATTCACCCTGTAAATTGATGTGATGGGGTGAAGCTTAATCAAATTTATTGTTTTTCGTATTTTACATGTATTATTATTGACATTTTTATTACATATAATTAATTTAAATATAATAAATAGTTACTTATATTAAGTAAAAATTAAAATAAAAATGAAATTTATATGAAAAATACGAATTCAAAAAAAGTTTTTGAGCGGAGAGGGGTGAATCGGACCACCTTATTTTTATTCTTATTTTATGTATCATTATTGACATTTTTATTACTTATTACTAATTTTAATATGATAAACAATTATTATATTAAGTAAAAATTAAAATATAAAATTGAATTTATACATAAAAAGAGGAATTTAAACAGATGGTCCGATTCACCCCTCAATGGTGGTTCACCCCTCCAAGGTCAGGCTGAATGAGCTTTATTTAAACTTTAATAAATTATTATTATTAGAATTACATTATTATTTTTTTTGTGTGCTTATTACCTACTATATGGCCTTGAATTTAAAAAAAAAAAATTCTAAAAAGTGCATTAGGGGAAAGTCAGGAGACGAAGTTATACCTAAAGTGGTCCAAGTCACCCCGCCGACGCTATATATATATATATATATATATATATATATATATATAGATAAGATAGCATAGCAGCAGCAAGCAAGCAGGGCAGCAGGCGCTACTACAGCAGCATATATTATGTATTCGGTATATATATATATATATTATTAAGCATATATATATATATATATATATATTAGTTATTATATTTATATATGTATATATTTTGTTATTATAGATATATATATTATTATTAATTATATATATATATATACATATATATATATATATATATATATATATATATATATATATATATATATATATATATATATATATCCCTTGCTGGTTACATACATGTTATTATTGCTGTTGGTTAAGCAAAGATATATATATATATATATATATATATATATAGTATATATATATATAGAAAGCAGTTATATATAGTATATATATATATATATATATATATATATATATACTGGTACATATACGGTATATATAGATAAAACCGGTCCCATCTAGAAAAAAGGAATATCAATAATAAATCTACCGACACTACGTACGTACGTCAGGTCTAATCCAAATAGTAGTATAGTAATAACAGAGCAGGAAGATTTAAAGTCTATATTCGAAATGTTCTGTGTCAAGAACAAAGCAAAATGTTCTGCACTTAAGCATATTATTGAAAACATTTCTCAATACACGTTGTGGGATGTTGGAAATCTCTTGACGTATGTTGTTTTTCAATGTGTCAATTGTTGTGGTAGACTCTAGATTTTAGAAATCCCCACAGGAAATAGTCACATGGTGAGAGGTCGGGAGACCGGGGAGGCCACAAACCCTTGCTGATGGTCCTTTCAACGGTATGTAATGTAGTCAATGACAGATCCGACGTATGGCAGGTGTCCCAATCTTGCTTGGAGTTAACTGTGCAGAGAAATCACTATAGACATGTAGGTAAACATTGGTATTCACAGTTTCATTGAAGAATATTGGACCGATTATTCTGTTACCAGAAAGAGCACACCAAACACCAATTTTTAAATCGTGTAATGGCATTTGCAGGGACTCGTGTGGGTTCTCTGTAGCCCAGTGTCAACAGTTTTGGGAATTAACGTAACCCGACAGATGAAACCAAGCTTCATCCGTTGAAAAGAAGAGAAACGGATCAACATTCTCTAGCAACCAATTACAATAAGTTTTACGCTTACACTTATCCGCTTCTTTTATTTCATGAACAACACTCACACAGTAGGGTTTCATTTTTAAGCCATGAAGGATGCGTTGACATGATCTGCATGATACTCCACATTGTTGTGATAACCGTCGTGTACAGTCGTAGGTAGTTAGGTAAATATTTTATTGATAATCATTTTTTCGTAGATGGGGCCGGTTTTATGTGCGCCACTCTGTATATATATATATATATATATATATATATATATAGTATATATATACTGTATATATATATATATATATATATGTTATATATATATATATATATATATGTTATATATATATATATATATATATATATATAGTTGTTATGAGTCGCTATATATATATATATATATATATATATATATATATATATATATATATATATATATATATATATATATATATATATATACGAGTATATATATATATATATATATATATATATACCGTAAAACGTAATTCGGTCCAAAATCGGGGGTACTCAAAAATGCTAAGGTTTATGGAGACTTTTTTTTTTCTCGAAATTTTTTTTTTTTTTTTATGTTAATGTTATCCTTTAGGAGTAAAATTAGTATAACTGTATTTGTATATATAATATAGAATAATGTTAGAAGATAACGGACCGAATTGCCCCACGTTTTGGGGCGTGGCAATTCTGTCCACTTCAATTTTCACATCCCTAAGAATCCTCAATTAAAGTGTTTTATTTAATAAATTATGATAAGTCAGTTTTCATTTTTAAACATAATGGTATTACAATATTATTATAAGAAATTGGGTTCGAAAACGTAATAAAATGTTCAAGTTTGCGTTCGTTTTTTGTCAAACTGCAAAATCTTTTTAAAAAAAAAGGCTCTCCGCCTAACGTAAAGGAATTTCCTTAATTCTGTAAGGTTGCTATTCTTTTTTATTCTGTATTATACAGAATTAAGGAAATTCTTTACGCTTGGTGACGATTTTGCGCTGTTTGACAAAATGAACGCAAACGCTGTTTGACAAAAAATGAACGCAAACGCTGTTTCATTTTTAAGCATAATGGTATTACAATATTATTTTAAAAAATTGGATTTGAAAGACCAATAAAATAAATGAAGTTTAAGGGCTAGGTTTTTAGAATAGTCCAAATCGTAAAATGTCACCCTTGTAAAATGTAAGAATTTCCTTAATTCTTTTGTATTCTATATTACCAGAATTAAAATTCTTTAAGTTTGGTGAGCGTTTTTTTTTTACGATTTGCGCTGTTTGACAAAAAAACGAACTGTAATATTATTAATTCTGTAAGGTTGCAATTCTTTATTTTATATTACACAGAATTAAGGAAATTCTTTACGTTTGGTGAGCAGTTCTTACGATTTTTGCGCTGTTTGACAATTTTTTTATTTATATTACACAGAATTAAGGAAATTCTTACTTTTGGTGAGCGTTCTTTTTACAATTTTGCGCTGTTTGACAAAACGAACGCAGCTTTTGACAAAAACGAATGCAAACTCGAGCGTTTTAGGCATATTACATTTCGTAAGAACCAATGCAAGAACGAAAACTGCTTAAGAGTCTGGCAACATCATCATCAGAGTATCTCTTTTTGCATCCTGTCGTGTTACTTTGGCGTATGAACCATTTGCTGAAAATTTGTATAGGTTAATTAGGCCTAAGTTGAAAAACTTTAACCTAACTATCTTGCTGTAAAAGTGTAAAAATTATTTTAAACATTATTTTTCGGACATCTTTTTATAAAAGAGTATTAAAAAATTTAATTTAATGAAGATTTCAATGTGGACTGAATTGCCCCACGCAAATTTTTAAACCTGGACCGAATTGCTCCATGTTACAATTTTTATAATAAAACATATTTATCTCTTGCCTGAATGACTCCAACGATTGCATTAAGGTTATGAACTATTTTTAAGTACTATATCTTGGTACCAATAATGTAGTACAATTATTTTGACCTGCATGATTCTTAGCAATAAGCCTAAAATTTACCCGATTTTATAGTGCTCAGAAAAAGAAAAAAAAATCACAAAATTAATGGGCTTAAATTAAAGGTTTCATAAAAAATTAATACCTAAGACATAAAACTACATTATTTTACATCTTTAAAGATATATTTTACATTGTATAGGCTATTTTGAGCCACGACCGAATTGCCCTACATGGACCGAATTGCCCCACATGGACCAAATTACCCTGTCTTACGGTAGTTTTTAAATATACTGTATAAATGATTCAAGAGGGGAAACTCATTTGAATTTAATCAAAACTCAGTAGGACCAACCATCATTGAAAAACTTTTTCGTTACTTGTTCTAATACAAATATTAGTGAAAGTGTGTGCACTGAAAATTATGAGATTCCATCAACTTTTAATCATACTCAACCGATTGTAAATGACCCTGAGTGTTCTATTAATAACCAACCAAAACCAGTTTATTAATCAGTTTCATCTTTTTGCAATAAAGATGATGTTACAAGATCTGAAATACTATGGGCATTAAAGGTGGTGGACGATAAAATGTCTTTAAACTCTTGTGCAGATATAGGAGAAACATTTAAATTAATGTTTCCAGATAGTGCAGTAGGTTCAAATTTTAAAATTGGGCAGATAGATCCATTGTACACCAATAACCGAATCACAGATTCTGTTGCTGAGAAAGCAAAAGCACAATACTCTACTTTGCAGTGAAGCTCATTCTACCCTTGAATTAAAATTCAAAATATTTTTGGATGGTGATTGTCTTTCTAAGAGACTTGATGAGTTTTTTTCTTCTATAGTACCTGGGAATCAATGTTATGCGGAATTGTGGCAAATTATTAAATTAGGACTGATATTTTCGCATGGAAATGGGAAAGTGGAAGGAGCGTTTTCTGTAAATAAAGCAATATTAGTGGAGAATCTGAAAGAACATAGTCTGATTTCTCAAAGAAATGCTATAAGATCTCATGAAAGTATTCATAAAGTTCCTATCACTCAAAAAATCTTGACAAATATAAGAGCTGCCCATAGGAGATATGAAGAACATCTCAAAAAAGAGTCAAAACAGAACCAAAAGAAGAAAATAAAAAGATAAAAGAAAAATTATCCATACAAATCAATAAACTTGAAGGGCAGAGAAAGCTGTTAAAACAAGACCCTATAAAATCAAAAATTTAGATGCTTGAGAAGAAAAAGGTAACCTAAATCTCCCCATTTAGAACTTTTGCATCACTGACGTTATTCACTAGGCTATAATTTAGAAGCTTTTAATTTATTTTATTTTTTGTATAAATAAAACTGCTTACTTTGGAAAAACAAAAGGAGTGCGTTGATTAATATGGTATGAATGAGATTACTAAAAAAATTTTAAATTCATCCAGCATTAATAATTGTCTGCAGTAAATTACATGAATATGAACTGAATGTCATGCCAACATTTATGAGGCCATTTTATACCACAAAAATAATGAACACTTGGTTGGGGAAAGTCAGGACAAAATTTCAGTGAACCCTCAGAATTTCTTGATCTTTAGTGAAGTATAGAGAATGCAATACTCTTTCATTTAAGAACACTAAAATTCAACATTTGTGCTCTACTGGGAGCAGCTCAAAGACCTCAAGCTTGCTTTTGCCATACTTTTTTGTTTTATAATATACACAGTCACTTTTCCATGCAGACTGGTAGCATGTAAAGTGCCATTCACATTTTGGGTAGTTCAAATAAGTTCATATTGTAGAATTATTTTGTATAATTGAGTGGGAAAAGTTTACCATAAAATAATAACTGAATTTTTTTAATAAGGAGTAAAATTATTTAAATGTAAAGGCAATGAATGCAAAAAGTATGAACTTGAATTGTTCTCTCTCTCAAATCAGAACTTAAAAGCAAAACTTTCAGTGACTTAGTTTCCTGAGTCAGCTGTCTTAAAATAAAAGAATAAAAGATTTAATAGTACATTGGAATTTTTCCAATGAAACCATGGAGAGCATATCTTGAACCACAAAACTATAGTTTCTTGAATAATCCCTAGTAAGAAAAAGCACTCTTTTCATAAATTTTTAAATTTTTCCTTCAAGATTTTTTTTACAAAAACACTTTTTTGCTATGAGTTATGCCCTGGAGTTTGATTAATTTTCACTAAATTTTCTCACAGAAATTACATACAGGTCTTACATTATTGATAAATTTACATCATATTCAGTGTAGAAAAACCATTATGCCTTAAAGTAAAATTCTCATATTCTGTATAATACTAGATATTAATGAACAAATTAAGAATTCCTTCCCTTACCTGGACGACTGCTTGCAAATATCCTAAGCCAAGATCATTTGATGAGCTACAGACACATCACTTAAGTTTCCAAACACCTACATTTAATTTTAATTTACATTCTGTGTAAGTATAACACAAATTAAATGAGTTCTGTTAGCTCCAGCTAAAATACAGTTTCTTTTTGGCCTTTAATTTGTAGTTAAAGGTGATGTGAAAACCTATCTAATGGTATTTAGGTTATATTCTTAAAATTATTATATTTTAAATTAGAAAGAACTAGTCGTTTTGAACATGAATTTGAATTCCATCCTCATTTTTAAAATACTTCTACATTTTCTTGAGTTTTTTTTCCAGGGGCACACTGCTTATTTCTTAGCTATCAAAGATGTTGTTGTAGGTTGACAATATCAGAAGTGCTATTCCAAATCAATAGTTAATTTTGTATTATAAAATTATATGCTTGGTATCGTTTAATTGGAAGGCAGCTGTGCGGGCTGGCAAATTCCTTGAATTGATTTGGAACTTTCAAATATTTATTCTTTCCCACGCAACATATTGCAGTGATGAGTTGAATGAAAAGAATCCGGTACATTGCTTTTCATTCTTGTTAAACCTTACTTCTCTCCAATAGATATCACAAACTTTAATTCTACTAGCACTGAAAATCCTGAAATAATGAGAATATAGCATCAAGTTTTCATTATATTTTCTCTTTAAGGGAAGTTCTAATTAGGATTTAGACGAAAGTTGAGAATGCAATTGTTATTTTAATTAAACCACACATTGTTCAATTTTCTTTCTTGATTGGAATGGCCACTGCTACTCTCCAATACATGGTTGTGACCTTTATGACAAATGTTCCCTGTCCCTAAATTCTAGAGCATTATTCCTGGTATGGTCTTGATACTTCTTGTACATGGGTTTTAACTGTTTCGCATCACATTTTTACCACACTTAGTTGATGACTATGGTCACCAGCAACTGATGACACTGAGCTTGTCAGGTCTTTCCTTTGCTATGAAGTAAGAACAATAGCAATTTTTGTTTTTGTTTTATTGTCAGTATTGAAGTTAGTTAGTGTGATAGCTGTTGTTGTTGAATGACAGATAGATGATATCTTTACCAGCATGTACTGTAATTCTCAGCGTATTGTGTTTTGTAATTGTTAATTGAATTTAATTTAATAATACAGTATATATGGAATATTGTATTTAGATTTCATAATGCAAGAAAAGCCTTCTTAAGATTTTGAAAGATTTCATTGATACAAATAAATTGATTTTCGTTTCCAGGCCTTAGTTAAAATTTAAATTTTCTAAAAGAAATTTTTTTTTTTTTTAATAATTTACTGTTAAATAAAAAGAGAAGGATCTGAAAAATTGAGTCAGTGAGTTTTTAATCAAGTAAAAATTGTTATAAGAAATAATTTTTATAAATGTTTCATTTGTTTTTCTTTAGGTATAGAATTGTGTGAGAGTTACAGTTTATCAGGTGAACAGTTAGCGATACATTGGTTAAGCTTTGCTGCATCCAATAACATTGAAGAAATCAATTTAGAAAGGTTGGAATCATTTGAAAAAGAGGTACTTACCAAAAAGAAGAAATCATTTTCAAAAGAATCATCTCCATTTGAAGAAAACTCTCTTCCAACATCAAAAGTAACTCTGTATCCTTTTAATTATTTTTATTGTTTTTTTGTTATTATTATTATTATTATTATTATTATTATTATTATTATTATTATTATTATTATTATTATTATTATTATTATTATTATTATTAGAGGTGTACCGGAATTCCTGCCAGAATTTGACATTTTTTTCCGGTTTCAGTTCCGGCCGGAACCGGAATTACTAATCTACTTCTGTGAAAAAATTTGCTGGAAGGGATTTATTTTACATAACCTATAAACCCATCTTTTAACAAAATATAATAGTAGCTTTAAGTAGCATTCATACACAATGTATTACATACCTACATATTATTTAAATCGAGTTTACTGAAATACCTCAAAATATAGGATAAAAATATACCTATATATTGCAGTGAAGTACACAGTCCATTTTTTTAAAACTCGCTGGTAAGCCAGTGAGCAGTTAAAGAAATAAATGACTCGTTTGAATGTTTAGCTGTCCATATATCTGTAGTAAATGGTATCTGGTCGGCCTTAGATAACTTCTCAGATACTGCTGATCTCAATTTACTGTATGAAGTTAGCAGGGTTGCATTGGGGGGGAGCTGCCCACCTACCCACCCGGGCTGGGCTTTTTATACAAAAAACCCAGGCAAAATGAAAGGCTGGTGTTTTATAAAAAATTATAACATAGATTGATATAATTATTAAGAACTGAGATAAAAGAACAGAATTATTACATATATTTACACTGTAATTACAGTATTATGGAAAGAAATGTTGGGTTTTTAAAAATTATATTAACTATATCAATTTTATTAATAGTCACTTGAAGTCTTGAGCACAAAAGAAAATTTAGGTACATAATTATTACTTTGAAAGAAAACTTAATCATTAGTACAATAAAATGTAATTGCAATATTGTGAAACTGAAAGATGGGCTTTCAAAGATAAAAAAAAACAATAAACATAACTTTTAAACTTAATATATATCAATTTAATTAATTTAATTTAATCAATTAACAACACATTGGGCCTTTTAGAAAAAAAAAAAAAACTATTTTTGATACAAACGCTTCAAGTTGAACTTTAAAAAACTATGCATAACTTTATATTTATTTAAGTAACAAACACCGAAAAAAAAATTGCACATTTGGCCCTATATATATATAGTAGCTAATAGCTATAAGCCTATATAGAATATAGTATTAAGTAAATTTAAGTTTCTTGATCTACCATTGACTACCAATCATTACTTTTAGTATCTTTTAGCAATCTATGGCACATTACAAGTTTTTCTGCCCTATCATTCCCTAACCTATTTCTAAGCTTCATTTGGATCATCCCAAAATTTGAAAATATTCGCTCAATCGAAGCTGAGCTGGCTGGAAGAGATGATACCATTATCATTAATTGGCAAAATTCGTTTGTAATTAATTTGTTACTTTTTGAATTTTTTTTGCTAATTATGCGCCACCATTTGGCAGGTTCCAGATTGTTTGTCATATTTTCTTTTAACATATACTTGGGATATTCTCCCTCATCCTCAATGGATAACAATAGTAATGGGGCAATATAAGATGGATTTATATTCCCAATCCATTCAGATATTCTTTCATTTTGTTCTTGTGTAAGGTCAACTCCTTTATATTTTGGGTGGGCTTGATAAGCAACAAGATGAAGAGGCGTTATACATTGGTCAAATCTTTTTTTTATTATTTGTAAGTAAGGTTGTAGCTCTGAAGCATCTATTAAATCCATCCATACATGAACAACATCTCCCAATATATATAGTATATATATATATATATATATATATATGTTGGTTATATATAAAGAGAGTTATGTTATATATATATATATATATATATATAGTTATATATATATAGCATATATAAGTTATAAGATATATATATATATATATATATATATATATATATATATATATATATATATATATATATATATATACTGAAAATTATCATTTTCAGTCTCCGGTCGAAAAACTAGACATTAAGACCTAATAAATCAAATGTTAATGTTCTGATTGCGATTTTATAAATGGTTAGAATGAATGGGAAATACTGAATGGCAGTTACCTTTTAGGATTTAATAGCCACAGTCTCCGTCTTCAAGAACCATCAACGCCGGCATCAATCAGCTACGGGAAGAGTCATAGGCGTATATTTTCTAACGGGGGTCTTATCATCGCAGGGACCCTGAACATGTGCTCAACAACTCGCCCACATCTTGGGATTCACTCACAAGTATTTTTACGTTAAGAAAACAAAAACAAAACAAATTCAAGGGGGATTGAAAAACAGACAGTATTTCAATATGGTTTTATTTAAAACGTAAGAACTTTGATGAAATTGATGAAATTATGTAGAATATGTATAAAACAGTTACCTCAAGGGTTTGGTTTTTTCTTTAAATGTAATAATATATTTATATATATGAAGTCACCTCAAGGGTTTGACTTTTAGCTTAATTTTAATTTAATTTATGATAAAGACTGGAAAGTATGTTCGGATTACTCCTTTGAACATAACCTAAAATTTGAACAGGGAAATCGTCTGGGTTGAGGGTTTACTTAATAATAATAATAATTGCTTTTCAGATTTGTACTTAATAATTAATATAATTTAT
>JABUQX010145023.1:0-2500 GCA_015478945.1 Trachelipus rathkii | reverse complement strand
AAAAATAATATATAAAAATATTAAAATATTTTAAGCTGCATTACATACAAATATATATATATATATATATATATATATCTATATCACTATATATATATATATATATATATATATATATATATATATATATATATATATATATATATATGTATATATATATATATATATATATATATATAATGTAATGTATATAATAATAACATGTAATAATATATATATAATATACCTATATATAATATATATATAATAATAATATAATAATAATAATAATAATATATATATATATATATATGCTACATATATATACATGTATATGTAATAATAATAATAATGTAATAATATATATATATATATGTAATAATATATATATATATCATAATATATCTATATATATAATAATAATATGTTTATGTATGTATATATATATATATATATATGTATATAATAATATGTAATATATATAATAATAATAATAATATATGTATGTATATATAATAATATATACATATAAATAATAATAATATATATGTAATAATAATATAATAATAATATATATATAATAATAATATATATATATACCTCTACTCCTCTTCTTTCAATAACATACGCATATATATCTATTTTAATAATATCATATA
The DNA here is from genome assembly GCA_015478945.1 of Trachelipus rathkii. Lineage (NCBI taxonomy): Eukaryota > Metazoa > Arthropoda > Malacostraca > Isopoda > Trachelipodidae > Trachelipus > Trachelipus rathkii. The sequence continues at coordinate 1,862 of JABUQX010145023.1, read as the reverse complement.
ATAATATATATGTATGTATATATATAATAATAATAACATATATATATATGTATGTATATATATATATATATATATATGTAATAATATATGCTATGTATATATATATATATATATATATATATATATATAAATATTATATATATATATATATTTATCTTTATATATATATCTTTTTTTCTTATATATATATATATTTCTCATATATATTGGGTGTTTTTATATCATATTTGGAATTTAATTCAGAGAGTGTTACGTTTTAAACTCACCAACTAGTGCAAGTATGGATGAGTCTGGGCATTTTTGGAAGTGAGATTATTCAGCAGAAGCATTTACAAGAATTGAAAGAAGTCCACAAAGACAGAGGTGGCAGGAAGAACATCAACAAGTAGCCTGGGTTACCAATATCACTAAAACTCATGCATAGTTTTACACTTTGCTTTGTTTTCATGATTAATCTTAAGGTGGTGCATGATGACAGGTTCCCTCTCAGGCACCACGCATCGTTTCAGAAGAGAAGGGGTCAGAGACACCAGCATCGGTTTTCACGCCAGGGCAGGAAGCAGTATATTATAGATGATGTGATGATATTATTATATAATCTTATATTGTTAAGCAAACTTATAATATGTGTTTGTGTTTTATAGTATCTTGTTTTAGAAAAAAATTCTTGTTTTATTATTATTTATATATATCTTATTAGTTGTTATATTGATAAATATAAAATGTGTTCTAGGTCATGAAAGATTACAATTTATTTATATCAAATTATTGTGATCTGGAGTGTTAAAGATTATATGAAGGGCAGATATCTATGTTGTGAGTATGTGAGTGTATTGATATGTTATTATATTATTATTAAATGATTGTTACAGATATAAATTACAGTATTGTTATGTGGGATGATTTAAATATCTAATGAACAAAGATATGATATGTAGTATTAAGTAAACTTAAATTATTTTATATTACCATCAACAAGAAATTTATGATTATTACCCATCCACTGGATGATGTTTTACTCTTTGGATTGATCTTGGCCTTAGTCATGGAGATAGTCAGCTTTCAGTGGGAATGGATGTTTATATTATTATATATTTTATGTAGTTACCTGTTATGTGCATCTTATAGATAGAACATATAGACTCTCACACCATTCTTATACCTGATACTTTATTGTATTTTATTGTTAATAATGTATATAATATATGGATATGGATAATAATAATAATAATAATATCTATAATAATAATAATAATAATAATATATAATATAATAATAATAATAATATATAATAACAATATGTATATATATAATATATAATAATAATATATATATATATAATAATAATAATATATATATATATATATATATCATATAAATATATAATATTATATATATATATATATAATAATATAATATAATATATGTAATAATATATATATATATATGTAATATATATATATATATATATGTTTTTGGTTAGGAATTAATAATAATATTATTATATAATAATATATCTCCATATATATATATATATATATATATATATATATAATATGTATAATAATATATATATATATATATATATATATATATATATATATATATATATATAATATCTAATATATATATATATATATATATGTATAATAATAATATAATAATAATAATATATAATAATGTAATAATATATAACATATATAATATATAATAATATAAAAATAATAATATGTAATAATAATATAATAATAATAATAATAATAATAATAATAATAATAATAATAATAATAATAATAATAATAATAATAATAATAATAATAATAATATGAAAATAATAATAATAATAATAATAATAATAATAA
>JABUQX010145022.1:17500-22500 GCA_015478945.1 Trachelipus rathkii | reverse complement strand
TAATTAATAATAACAATAATATTTAAAATAACAATTAGTAGAAAAAGAATAATCAGAGAGCTCCGTTCTCTATAAATATGTGTACTAAAGGTTTCTTTATCAAAATACTATGAAATAGCTTACGATTAATAAGTATATATATATATATAGTATATATGCTATGTTGGTTGTTGGTTATAGAGTATATATATATATATATATATATATAAGCAGCGTTATAGCAGTTAGTATATATGGGCTGGCGCAGCGCGCTGGCTGCTAAGGCAAGGGAGCATGGCGGTGGTGTGATAGAGCTGAGTATATATATATATATAGCATATGAAGTATAGCATAGCAGTTATATATATATATATATATATATAAAGTATATATATATATAGTATATATATATATATATATATATATAACACCTGAAATCTGTACCTTAATAAAACAAAGAAATATCCTTCCACAACAAATGACTTATACTCCAGATTTGACTGCACAAATTAACTCCTTAAACACACAAATCTCCAATCTCATTTCCACCCATAAAACAGAAAAATTAAAAAAACACCTTGTTGATAGTATGGGAAGGCCGGAATAAAAAAGAACATGGCAAGTAATAAAACGTCTCCATAACTCCCAAAACAACTCTCCACCCACAAACTGAAGATTTAAGAGGACAAAAAGATTCCCTCCCTTCCCCCAAACAGCTCTGTAATATCCTTGCAGAACACTATTCCAATATTTCCAGCAAATCTATCTATGCGAACAATGGAAAATGGATAAGAAAGCTCAAAATGACAAAATTAAAAATCAACCCCAACCCCCCATTTTCTACACAAGAAATAACTATTCTTATCAAAACCTTAAAAAACTCCCCAGCTTCTGGCCCGGACAACATCTCTAACCTTCACATAAAACACTTTGGACCTTCCGCTATATCATTCATTACAAATATCTTCAACAAATTCTGGTCTTTTAACTATATCCCTCCATACTGGAAAAAAAACAGTTATCATACCCAAATTATAACCCAGAAAAGATCTCAACCTCCCTTCTTCATACCTTTCCATATCCCTCCTCTCCTTCTTGTGCAAACTAATGGAGAAGATCATACTCACCAAAATACAATCCAATTTTCACTGTCCAAATCACCAACACGGCTTTAAAAAATCCCATTCTACCTCAGCAACAGCCCTAATAAATATCACACAAAACATCGTAAACAGGTTGAACAAGACACCATCCCACAGAACAATACTCCTGGCTATTGAAATCAGTAAAGCCTTCGATATAGTACCTAAACATATACTCATTCAAAAAATTCTAGATTCACCCTTCCATAATAATTACAAAAAATGGCTATCCAATTTTATATCTGGACGTACTGCCTAGGTATCCTGCAAGCTTCAAACCTTTAAAACTGTAAAACTAAGAAATAGAGTCCCCCATGGAGCTACCTTGTCTTCATTCCTGTTTGACCTCTTTACAGTTGATATTCCTAACCCTCAAACTCCCAATTCAAAACTAATAACCTACGCAGATGACATAACCATATCAAACCCCTCAGTACCCACTACCACAAATCTCGCACAGATTTACCTAAATCACCTAGAAGCTTGGTTATCTTCCAACAGAATGTCGGCCTCTGCCGAGAAATCATCTATAACTTTGATCACCACAGAAAGCCAATATCATCCTTTCACCCATAAGTAACCCTAAATAACTCCATCATCCCCCTAAACAAAACACCTAAAATACTGAAATAACCTTCGACATCCACTTCACCTTTACACCTCACATTCAAAACATCATAAATACAGCAAACAAAAAATTAAATGTCCTACGAACTCTTATCACAACACAGCTTCAGCAACGAAACAACTACACTATCAACTACATACAAACAATTCTCAAGAACTGCAATCAACTACGGATCAATAGTCTGGTATCCTCTAGTCTCATCTACTAATAGAATTAAATTACAAAGAAAACAAAATACTGTCTACGAACAATCACAGGTTACCTAAAAAATATCCCTTTCCAACACCTGCATGAAAAAACAAAAATTATTCCCATTCAGGTTCATCTGGATATGATAGGAAAACAATTCTACGTCAATATTTTTGACCCTACCCATCCATGCCGTAACTACCTTCAAGAACACACTATACATCATTTAAGATCCCCTCCCTCTTCCACTGCCCTCTACTACAGCGATCTCTTTAGAACCATTCCCCCTCCCAAAATAGCATATCTCTTTCAAAACATATTCACATTCACTTTACACAGTAATACCTCAACAACCGCCCACAGAATCACCTCATAAATTCCGCCCCCCTCTCGAAATATCTTCATATCAAAAGAAGCTCCTATGAAAGATGCAAATCTCACTCTCTAGATTAGGACCCGGGCATCACCCTGATCTCCAGGAATACAAACATAGGTTTCGACCTCAAGACACTCTCTCCCCACCCTGTCGTAGATGCTTAATAGTAGCTGAAACTGTCGAACATCTTCTGCTGAGGTGTCCCCATTCGCTCCCTACAAAATACATCATATCTCCTCCATAAGAGACCTGTGGCTCTGCCCGGCGGTGATTGCCGTGTTTCTGGAAATGACATGCACCCCCAAATAAGGGGAGCCCAGGGACAATATATAGTATAATATATATATATATATATATATATATATATATATATATATATAGATATATATAGAGTGTTATATATATATACATATATACATATGTATATATACATAAGGCTGGTTGCTACTATATATGTATGCTATATATATATATACCAAAGCTGCTGTATACATGGCCATGCAGGAGATATCCAGAGTTAGACTGGCATATCCTTATAACGAGGCATATATGCTATATATATATATATATTATATATAGTTTATATATATATATATATATATATATATATATATATATATATATATATATATATATTGCTGTATATATAATTATAGTTATTATTATTATTGTTATTATATATACATACATATACATATATATATTATACATCTATATATATATATATATGACTTAATATGTGACCTTTGCATGCCTTGAGTGGATAAGTGACCTGGTTCCTTTCTTTGAATGAGGACCGTTGCTTAGCCATTGCAGGAGCAGTGGAAAATAAGTGAAGGGCCTGACGCGGAATCTCAGGAACATTAATAAAATTTAAAGGATTTTTGTTACTCATGCAGAATCGTTTCACACATTAATAATAATAATAATACACAATAATAATAATAATGGTTGGTCAATAATGACACAATACACATGGCTGGCTGGCATTGGCTGGCTGAATAATAATAATAATAATAATTACTAATAATAATCCACACACAATATTAATTAGTTGGGGCTTTATATTGTCTTTGCTATTATTATTATTATTATTTTAGAAATAACAAAATCAGCGATTTGTCTTAATATATTTTTGCAGCATTTCTTTTCTAATGAAATGCTTCCTAACATTAATTTTTAGACACCGGTGGAAAGACCACAGCCACAGGATTACTAGGAGCTATGACTCATTTTGCAAACGAGCTGTAGCCAACCGGGCCACTGGTCAAATATGATTGCAATAAAACCGGTGGGCCCTAAATATGTCGAAAAATAAATGCAGCCGATGGATTGTCTTTTTTCTTCTTTCTCTATGTAAAATATTTAGGTATCGCGCAGGCTTTATATTGACGCTTTCAAAGAGCGGGTTCTCTGCCGTGCGCGAAAGAACGAGCCCCCTCTTAATCAAAATTTGGCCTAATACTCATTGCCGTGTGGCGCTTTGCGCTCTTCCTCTGCGGCGGGAGCCTGGCTTCGTTTCAAAGGTTCGCCTAGGGTCGTCGTGGCAACCGTGCCGTTGGCACCACTGCAATGGAATTTGGTACACTCGCCAGCAGATGCCGGTATCACGATATTCGCGAAGACATTTGTTGGCCGATGAACTCTACTGGTGATCATTGGTTTTCCCGATAGTGGGGCCATTGATTATCCCTCTTCGTTTATTGAACCATTCGCCTGTGGGTAAGATGAGTTTATTATCCTTAGATCGGTCATTAATGCAGTTGTAGCGTTTTTCACAAATAGAGAAATACCAGGCTTGTTGCCCTTTAATTTCTTGGTCGTTATTCTGTTCAGGTGTTGCTTTGCGGCTTCTGTAAATGCGTTTTTGACATAGACCCAGGCAGGTCTGTCTACCTTACCTGTGGCCAATAAATGCCGCTTCCGTACCAATGCTCGAAAATTAAATTGTTTAAGATTATGTGGGGCTTATTTCAGTTATAGTTCGGAAGTTTGTTAATAAAATTTTGAACGCTGTTATGATCTTATGTTACTTTTCTATATGTCTGAAATAGAAAACTAATATTTTCTTTGAGAATTTTGTTTTCTATTTCAGACATGAGATACGTTGATGACACGTGTGTCATTTTTAAAGATCATAACAGCGTTCAAAATTTTATTAACAAACTTGAGACCTATAGCAAATTAAATTTTACATATGAGGAATGCTTAAACAATAAATTTAATTTTTTAGACGTGAAAATGCAAATAACCAACGATGGTACAATTGAAAGAGATATTTACGTTAAAAATACCGATAAAGGAGTTTATATGAATTTCGACTCATACACACCTCTCGCCTATAAGATATCTATAATAAAAACACTTGTACACAGAGCCCACAAAATAACATCTAATTGGGAGCTCTTTGATAAAGAAATTAAAAGAATAACTAAGCTACTAATTAACAATGGTTTTCCTCAATATTTAGTAGAAAAAACGCTGAAAAACACATTAAATATATTGGCCGATCCTAAAGACAAAGATAATAAAAACCTCATCTTCTATTACAAGAGCGAAGTGGTTGGTTCAATAAATGAAGAGGAATCAAGATTGAAAATCATTTTAAAGAAACATATCAAAGGGAAAAATAATGAACCAATCACTATTAGAAGTTATTATCAGCCAACAAAGTTGTCTTCTTGCT
>JABUQX010145022.1:7500-12500 GCA_015478945.1 Trachelipus rathkii | reverse complement strand
ATATATATATATATATATCTTTATATTTTGAGCATATAAGTTATTATATATATATTATATATATATATAGTATATATATATATATATATTATTATTATATACGAAGATATGGTATATATATATATATATTATTGCTGACTGGCGTTATACATATATATATATATATATATATATATATATATGTTATATATATAAGGGATATATATATATATTTAGATATATATATATTATATATATATATATAATAGCTCAATTTATTAGTAGTTGATTTAATAGAAATATATATATATATATATATATATATATATATATATATATATATATATATATATATATATATATATACAAGGTTATATATACATATGCTGTGACCTCTTATAGTTTTTGACAGTAGCCAGATTTATAAGTTTCCAAAAATATTGAAAAGATAATAATAAAATAGCTAGAAAAAATTTAATCAAAAGAATCCTTATTACAAGTTGAAAATAACGATTTTATTTATATATTTAAGAAGCAAATATTATAAAAGTATCCTTATGAAAAAATTTGAACTTCACAATCTCTATTTTTTAATTTTTATACTGATATATATATATAAGCATAAATTCTGTCTTTGGACGAGTATTTATGTCTTTAAAGTTAAGTATATATATATATATATATATATATATATATATATATATATATATATATATATATATATATATATATAATAATAATAATAATAATAATAATAATAATATTTTGCACACACACACACACACTTACAATAATAATAATAATAATAATAATAATAATAATAATAATAATAATAATAATAATAATAATAATAATATTAATAATAATGGTCAGAGTGTTCAAAGCTGACATCATGTAACTAGAGAACGGCAGCATCTACAGTAAAACAAATTATATATTTGGAATTTGCGGAAATTTTTCAGGAGGATTTTTTTTTTTTTTTTTTTTGCATTTTGTCATTTATAAAAATTTTTTCCCCTATTTATTGAGCTTCGAGTCAATAGACAGATGGGGATTAGTTAAAGTAATACCAAAGGGTAAAGGGAAGTAAAATTATTCTTTTTAACTAAAGGGAATACCATAGTGTAAACCGCAAAGATGGCAGGAGTCGGTCTCGGCCCTCCCGGTGACGACGGACTTCTGTCCCCCTCTGTCCCCGTCGGCTCGAGCCCCTAAATGGGGAAATTAATTTTAATATTTCCGACGAATAAATGAAAAAAAAAAAAAATAAAAAATAAAACTATATAACAAATTATATAAAAAGTTCCTTATGGAAAAAAATTTGATCTTCACAATCTCTACTTCTTAATTTTTATACTGATATGTTATATATATGCTGGCTATTACATATACATATGAGTGAAGGGAGAAGGGTAGCAAAGAAGAAGTATATACGGTATATTGGCTGGTTACTGGCTAAGGCTGGCTGGTTGGTTAGTTACATGGCTACAAGGTTGGTTAAGAGCAGCAGCATACTGATATACATGATATGGTTACTACTGGCTATTGGCTGGCTGGCTGCTGGCTGCTACTACATATACAAAGGATATATATACATATGAGGTATAAAGATTAGTTATAAAGTTACATATATATATATATATATATAATAATAATAATAATAATAATAATAATAATAATAATAATAATAATAATAATACGAATAATAAAAGCTGACATCATGTATAGAGAACGGCAGCATCTACAGTAAAACAAATTATAAATTTGGAATCGAAATTTTTATAGGAGTTTTTTTTTTTTTTTTTTTTTTTTTTTGCATTTATTCGTCGGAAATATTTAAAAATATTTTTTTTCCCCCATTTAGGGGAGTCGGAGCCGATGGGAGATATGATGGGGACTTTAGTTAAAGTAATACCAAAGGGTAAAGGGAAGTAAAATTATTCTTTTTTAACTAAAAGAATAATCATAGAGTAAAACGACATAGATGAGAGGAGTCACTCGGCCTCCCGGTGGACGACGGGGCGGACTTCGTCCCCCCTCTGTCCCCTGTCTGCTCGAGCCCCCTGGAATGGTAAATAAATTTTTTTAAATATTCCGACCTTAGTCAAAATGCAAAAAAAAAAAAAAATAAAAAAAAAAAAAAAACCTTAAAATTTTTCCGCTGATTCCAAATATCTAATTTTTTTTTACTGTAGATGCTGCCGTTCTCGAGTTACATTACTAGCTTTCTACACTGAGCATTACTAAGTTGCAATTTTAATAATTATTAAACTACTGTTAATAATTACCACTCTAAACATTGAATTATAACGAACTGTTGTGACATCTGTAATATTAAAAATTTTCTTGCAAAATTTCATGGTTGATAACTCTTCTGCCCAGCAATAAATATAAAGCAAAATTTGTCGAAAAGGAGTGTTGAATCTTTCCAACCAAGTGCCTCTTTCCAAAGTAAAATTTATCTGACAGCCAGATTTGTAGCATACCCAGCGATAATAATTTCTCACTAATTTAATTTTCATGCTATGACATTTTCACATATTTTGTGACTAGGAATAATTTTAAATGATAAAATATACGTATTGCATCCATTTCATTTTTAACATTTTTATTAACGAAAACAAATTATATTCCATGTTTTTTATTACAAACCAAAATTAACAAGAGAACTTCAATACAGATTATAGACACAAACAAACTAAAAATTTTAACTATTAACGATGTAGTTTTTCTTCTAAAATAATAAAGAAACAAAAAAAATAATAGTTTTTGAAAGATTTTTCCTAGACATTAAAATTTAATGTAATAAATAATTTATATATTTTATTCCCTTTGATTTTGTATATCTTCTTTTTATTTCAATCTGGAAAATTCAAATAGAATTGTTCACATTTCGCAGATACATAAAAATTGTCAATTGTTTATACCAAGATATATGTTATATATATATATATATATATATATATATATATATATATATATATATATGTTGTTATATAAGATAGTTATTAGAAGTATATATATATATATATTATATTTATATATATATATATATATATATATATTTATATATATATATTATTGGGAATACAGGTAGTATATATATATATATATATATGTTGGTAAAAGAAGATAAGAGAGTTATATATATATATATATATATATATAACCTATATAGAGATATATATATTACGAAATATATATATATATATATATTGTCACGTATGAGAATATTCGTACACCAGTACCTTCCAGCTCTTCTTCTGGGATAATTTTTCCCTCCTGTGACACGTCAGAATTCTTAAAATTCCTTTGGTTGAAATATCGAGGTTGTAGAAATCTTTCTTCAAGTATCAGAATATCACATACAACCTAGAATTATAGTCTTCATGCGTACTTTTAAAATCCTTTATTAAACAATATTATATAATCCAAATTCAGTTCACAAAAGAGAATAAAGAGTATTATTTCAAAATAATAACGACCTTTTATACATTCGGTCCATCACTAAGATATTTATATTTTGTATTAACAATAAAGAAATAGTCTTAATCCATATTAAAAATAGATCACCTAAATAATAAAAATATTACATATAAAGCTAAAAAATAGCATCTTTGCAATAAAAAATAAAAATACTACTTGAGTTAGGAAAAAGTAGCTTAACCAGATCTTTTTCCAATTTTAGCCAGAATCCATATGTGATAACACGCCCCTCTTTTAGTAATAAAATTTTCCTGTTTTCTTCTTAAATATTCACTGGTGGATTCTGCTAAATTGAATCTATTCCTAGATTTTCCATTGTTGATTAACTTTAGTAAACACGTGCATTTCTGTAATTCCTATCTGTTTATCATTATCATTTTCTTCTATACTTGTAGGGAGTCGTTAATTTAAAACATATAGAAAATTCACCTTCCCGCATTGCCCATCCATCTGATTCTCCAAATTTTTTATCCTGATGTTCCACTCCCACCCACATCGTGCATCTTCAATACGTGGGAACTCCACGCTACTTTAAAATCAGCACACATTTCTCTGCTACAATGCATCTTCTTGACAGCAACCATCTGCGAAATGTAGGATGATATCAATTTTCTGATCATTCATATGCCCAACATTTCTATTTTAATCTTTCCTTTTAATTCTTCCCTCAAAACGTAAGGAATAGGAGACGCTTTGAATCTCGTAGGTTCTTCGGTAGTAAGCCTCATTTCATGTTGCACAACGCTCGTCGTTCCCAGAATGTCTGTGAGAATGGGATTATAATTATTCTTTATCTGTGGTAGCTGTTCTCGCTCTTTGAAATACAACTGTTTTCCGGCTTTAGTGCTATTAACACATTTGATCAATTTTACAAAGTCTCTTATTTATACCCCATAATCGTTTTCCTCATTTTCATAGACAGCATTATATAAATTCTTCCAATGCGTAGACAGCTTATCTTATCTTGTGCATTTCTTAAGCTCTCTTAATCCGTCTTCCATGTTTTTTTCCTCTAGTTTTTTACATCGTTGCTCAATTGAGTTTTTTTATTCTGACTCTAACTAAAGGTTGAGATTCTTCATGAATACACCTTTCCATTTCTTCAAGACTGGTCACTGAGATGGCTTTCAAAGTAGTATATCTCCAGGGGTCTGTTATTGAATAAAGAAGAGAGTAACATATTGCTCCTAGACGTTTATCTTCGCTCCATCTTTTCAACATAGCTTTTAGACACACCTTCACTGTTTCGTTTGGCCTCATCCATTCTCCTTGAAGAACTAATTGAAGCATCCATTAGTAAAGGAGTATAGGAAATGACAATTGTTCTGAGGTTCCACTTCCAGCTTTAAGAGTAATATCTACCTGCTCTTCAAAACTTATTTCAGACCTAGTCAACTTATTCTCTATTTCTTGCCACATTGTTGAATATGATCTTCTCTCACATTTACCATTATAGCCATCACTTTTATTTGCATTTCAACGGCCATCATCCTCGGCGGTATCCATCTTCACAACTACCAATTTCTTACCGTGCT
>JABUQX010145022.1:0-2500 GCA_015478945.1 Trachelipus rathkii | reverse complement strand
GGTTTGTTTTTTTATTATTAAATTACATTATAAATAAATTGAACTCAAGCTTTTAATAATTTAATGTAAGTTAAATTAATAAAAATGGCCGCTACAATGATTTTTGACAGCTTCGATAAAGGGAATAAAAAAAAAAAAGACTTTAATTTTTTTATTTTCTGTGTATTTCCATTAAAAAGATTATAATCAAATTTAAATAATAATAATAATAATAATAATAATAATAATAATAATAATAATAATAATAATAATAATAATAATAATAATAATAATAATAATAATAATAATAATAATAATATAATATTAATAATAATAATAATATTATTATTATTATTATTATTATTATTATTATTATTATTATTATTATTATTATTATTATTATTATTATTATTATTATTATTATTATTATTACATGATTTAGTCTATCAATTAATAATTGATCCAATATAATAATGACATGTTAATAACACTCTGAAGAATAATCGAACAATTAGAATCGCTAACAATAAATAGCAATAATGAATATAATAATATCATTTAATTAACAATTATTATTATTAATAATACTGTGACAATTATTATAATAATATTAAAATAATAATAATGATTAGTAATGTTTAGAAACTTTGAGAAATCGTGCCAAAAAAAAAAAACAATATTATATCAATAATAATGATTAATGATTTCTATTATTATTATTATTATTATTATTATTATTATTATTATTATTATTATTATTATTATTATTATTATTATTATTATTATTATTATTATTATTAGTTGATGATGTTGTTATTATTATTATTGATGATGATGATCGCATATGATATATTATTATTATTATTATGTTGTTAGTCTTGGTATTATTGTTGTTATTATTATTATTAAAGTACCATAATCCTAATAATAATAAATAATAATAATAATGTTGTTCACACACACAATTATAATAATAATATAATAATAATAATAATAATAATAATAATAATAATGGTAAATAAATTATATGAATATATATATATAAAATTTTAATTATTATTATTAATGTTAATAATAATAATAATAATAATAATAATAATAATAATAATAATAATAATAATAATAATAATAATAATAATAATAATAATAATAATAATAATAATAATAATAATAATAATAAAGCTAAAATTAGAAATATTCTTGCATCATATATATATATATATATATATATATATATATATATATATATATATATATATATATATATATATATATATATATATATATATATATATATATATATATATATATATATATATATATATATATGAAACCTTTGGTTGTTAAAGACCAGAGTCCTATAAGGTACCTCTAGAAAACACATCCGTAAGTATGATTCATTCGTCAATGAAGTAGGACAAATGAAAGAAAATAGTGCTCTAGATTATTCAAATAGAATAAAAGAATGAGAGTATCGATCACGTCTGGGGTCATGAGAAATGAGTAGAAAAAGGATGGGACTGTGCTGGTATAGTCGAGCCACATCAATTCTCCCCCAAAGGAATGGGTATGATACTAGAGAGAAAAGAAAACAGTTTATATAACAATGTTTATGTAGGTGCTCGAGATGTTACTAGACTTAACTCTAAACATTCCTTGTGAAAGTTCTAGTATTAGCACAAGTTCTCTTTATAGAGCAAGTTCTAGCTATAACACAAGTTCTAGCTATAGAGCAAGTTCTAGCTATAGCTCAAGTTCTAGCTATAGAGCAAGTTCTAGCTATAGAGCAAGTTCTAGCTATAGTACAAGTTCTAGCTATAGCATAAGTTCTAGCTATAGTGCAAAGTCCTAGCTGCAGCAAGTCTCCAGCCATAGACAAGTTCTAGATATATTTGTGTTCTAATATAGCACTAAGTTCTAGCTATAGTGCCCTAGCTATAGCGCAAGTTCTGAAGAGTAGCACAAGTTCTAGCTATAGTGCAAGTTCTAGCTGTAGTGCAAGTTCTAGCTATAGAGGAAGTTCTAGCTGTAGTGCAAGTTCTAGCTATAGCACAAGTTCTAGCTATAGTGCAAGTTCTAGCTGTAGTGCAAGTTCTAGCTATAGTGCAAGTTCTAGCTATAGAAGAAGTTCTAGCATGAGTAAGTCTAGCATACTTATAGCACAAGTTCTAGCTATAGTGCAAGTTCTAGCTGTAGTGCAGCTTCTAGCTATAGAGCAAGTTCTGTCTATAGTGCAAGTTCTAGCTATAGCACAATTTCTAGCTATAGTGCAAGTTCTAGCTATAGAGCAAGTTCTGTCTATTGTGCAAGTTCAGGCTATAACACAAGTTCTAGCTATAGTGAAAGTTCTAGCTGTATCGCAAGTTCTAGTTTGGATGTTCTTCGAAAATAAAGAAATAAAGAAATATATATATATATATATATATATTGAAGTTAAGTGCACGAAAACGCGAAATGCTCTCTAATGATAAATGCGAAAACGGTTAAACACCCAAATTCATTGACTGAACGAAGTACATCG
>JABUQX010145021.1:7500-32316 GCA_015478945.1 Trachelipus rathkii | reverse complement strand
TATATATATACATAGAAGGTATGTATATATATATATATATATATATATATATATATATATATGTTGCTATATATATATTGGTATATATATAGATATATATTATTATATATATATATGTTGGTTATATATATATATATATATATATATATATTATATATATATAATACAACTTATTCTTCTTAGAAAATCAATTATTTTCAAAAAATTTCTTTCGAAAATATTTATTTAATTGAATTAATTAAATGTATTCCTTTTATAATTAAAATTATTAATTAATTGAAATTATATTTAATTTTCATCCTAAGTTTTAAGACTCAGTGTTTTTGACTTACATTTCTAATTTTAGCTAACCCCGCCCCGGCCCCGGCCCTCCCGGGCTAAATTAGGAGCAGTGCCCCGGCCCCGGCCCGGCAAAATTCCAGCCCTGGTCGGTCCTTTACTTGCCTCCTTTCTTCTCACACCACACACCCCCAATACGTTCGTCCCTCATTTTATCACCTCTTCTCAATACCTAGCAATACCCCTAAGATTGTCCATTCAACACATTGAACTGTAGATCTATACTTCTTATTCCAGACCATAGTCTTACTACTATACAATAACACACAGGGTAACAACATACCCTCATGTAAAACCCTTCACACTTAAGACTTAGTCCCTTACATTCACCAACGATTTAATTGCACCTAGCCACCTTCCTGCCATTCAACAACTTTTCCTACTACACTCTGCATCATCCATTTCCTTCTCATCCAACATATATCCTAAATATTTAAACTCAGAAGCACTTGTTCCAGCTGCTCACCATCTAACATAACTTCACACATTGAGGACTGTCCTCACTCACAACCATATAACCCTTACACTTATCCACGTTTACTTTCAAGCCTCTCCTTTTACACACTCTCCCAAATCCCTACCAATCCTCTCAAACCCCTCTCAGACTCGCCACACAAAACCAAATCATCCGCTTATAATAGGTAGGGCACCTCCACTCTCTTCCCACTATTCTAACACCATTTCCTGCCATCCCTACCTCGGAATTCTTTCATAACCCCATCCATGTTTCTACAAATTGAATAACCAAGGAGACATAACACAACCCTGTCTCACTCCGCTATTAATCCTAAACCAATTAAATACAATTTATTCTTTTTCTCCCTCATTTTCTCATTCATTTGTTTCACAAAGATTTGATCCACACATCCTCTACCACCTCTAAACGCACCTTGCTCTTCACACCAAACAGTCCTTCAGTCACTGACGCACTCTTTCGACTAAATACCAGCATATACCTTCCTCCTCTACAACACTCAATAAACTTTTCCCCATACTTTCCTACAGTTCCTCTTATCTCCTTACCCTTATATAAGGGTACTATTACTACTCTCCTCCAGCTTGGAACTATACCTCCATAAACGCTTTATTACACAACTTCCAAACCCAATCAATCCCATCTCGCCCCTGTTCTTGATCATTTCACCAGTACTTCATCTATACCTGCGGATTTACCATTCTTCAACTTGCTCACTCTACCCATTACCCCCTCCTTGCTAATAACCTCATCCCCAAAATTATCTATTCCTTCTTGCACCATCAAACCCACACACATTCACTATTACCTCTTCATTACTGTTAATATTATGCAGATTTTCGGTGTTCTTTCCACACTCCCTCACATCCATTCGATTTCATCAGTCACAAAATCAATATCCCTATTCATTATTCTATGCAGGTTCCCCTTATTCTCATTCTTAACCTTTTCAACGCGCTTCCTTCCAGAAGAGCTTCCTATTCCCTTGTAAGTCCCCATTCATCCTCCTTCCAAACTGTTCATTTACCTTTGTTTTCTCCTATTTTTCCCCTCTCTTTAGTATTTCTTTTTCCTCCTTTATATAATTCCGTAAAGCCATCTCTTTTGAAACTTCATCATTTGCTCTTAGTACATTCAACCACGCTTCTTTTTTTACATTTTTGATTGCATCACGTCTTCATTCCACCATTCACTAATGACATTTCTTACTTCCTACCTTAGCACATCCACATACTTCTCTTGCACTACTAACAATTGCTTCCTTTATTTGCCATTTGAACTGAATGAGTCAAAGGAGATTTTACTCTCCATCAGCGGGATTCGAACCTGGACTCCGCGTCGCTGAGTAACAGTGAAAGTACCCGGTTTTCTCATCCCATAATTGTTGAGTACTCAAAGGCCAGCCCCTTCCAGTACTTCTCCTTTTTCCTTCCTTCTTCCTTCATATATATATATATAATATAAGGCTATATATATTATATATATATATATATATATATATATATACAGTTGTTATAAAGTTATATATATATATATATATATATATATATAGCAAGAAGAATATAGTATATAGTTATATATATATATATATATATATTATTATTGTTATATATATATATATATATATATATATATGTTATTATATATAGTATATATATACACACAAAGTAACTGTTAATGAGAGTTAACGCCGTTAATCCTTAAGCGTTAACAAAAAAAATTAATGGCATTAATCATTAAAGCGTTTATCGGAAAAGAATGTAACGGAACTTAACGTTAATCGTTAACCGTCTTCAAAATATATAGGAATAATTTTTCATAAATTTTTCACAAATATTCATAAAAATTGCAAGAAATAATAATAATAATAATAATAATAATAATAATAATAATAATAATAATAATAATATAGTAATAATAATAATATCCCTAACAATATTAATGATATTAAGCCTATCAAACTTAAATAATTTAGGCTTTGACCTAGCAAATACTTTTGCCGCTTGCCAAAGAATACTTCCAAAGCGTAAATACCTTAATTAAAAATTAATAGTGTACTATTGTAAAAATAATAGGATATACCAACTTACAGTTTTAATACAAATATATAGGTATATTTTTTATAAATTACAACGCTTATTAGGGCTACTTCTTATATTTTTCACTAGTCCAAAAGAAGCAAGTTCAGGTAACGAACAAAAGAAGTTAATGGCTCATTGAACGGGCAACAGTCACTATCTTTTTTTTCTTCAGCGAACCAAAAGAAATGAGAATACAGCATAAGAAAAACATATACTCAACGGGATAATAAATCAGAAGAATAAACAATATTTTGAGCCATAGAGGAGCAAGAAATTTTGGAAAAAAAGCTATCTTATCGAACAATCTAATACAATTTAAAATCTGTATAAGAAAATATTTTATAAACTTTAAATTAAGGTAATGATTAATGGATGTAGGAAAATTTTTAACTAAATATTTTATTTTATAGATGTTTAAAAATTAAAAAATGTATGTCTTTGAAATGTGGATACCATATGTAAAATTATAACGTGCAATATATAAATGCCATTCAAACATTGAATCTATACTACCGCCTTAAATTGTTAAATGAGTATATAGCATTAAACAGTTTCGCCTAATGTATTTTATCATAGAGTACTTCAACACATGAATTACTTTTTGAGAAAACGTGTAATCAAAATTTACTTTTTATTATTTTACTTAATGTTACATTGCCTATAAAAATACAAATATAAATTTACTGAATTTCTAAATCTAATAAGTGAATATTAACAGAAAATTCTCCATTAGGGAAGAGGTTCATCAGGATGGAGATTTGAACTCACGTCTCTCTATGGTGCATCACTTATTTTAGTTTAATCCTATCCCAGTAAGCTTATATAAACCCTTTGATCATTTTCAGATCTTTGCTGACAGTGGAATAAACTTTGCTTCACCATATAGCATCAAAATTGAAACAGTATCTACAAAGTCTGAGTTGAAAGAAATAAGGAATGAATCCATGTTAGATTTGAAGAGCAGGTCTATCATCAATGATGTCATAAAAACCTAAAATGATTAGGGAGAAGTCCAGCCCTGAAAATGTAAAAGTATTTTAATTCATTTCTCTTATTACTTTTTACTCAAGTTAAAACAAGTGATTAAGAGTGCAGGGAACGTTACTTTTATTTTTTATCATTATTGGGAGGGGGGGGGAACAATTAAGACCAAATATTAAAGGAATAAAAGAATAAATGAAATAATTATAAGGCAGTGGAAGGTAACCATCATCACAAAAAGATGCTTACCTTATTAGTGTTACAAATCCCTCTCAATTGTCTTCTTAGTAAGGTAAAGCAATCCTCTCAATTTTCTTCTCCTTAGTAAGGTAAAGCAATCCCTCTCAATTGTCTTCTTAGGTGTTTGAAAACTATTAATGCATGATGAATTATTAATGCTCGCTCCTGCCCAACTGAAATCTAAGCTCGAAAGCCTAGAAATGATTAGGTAGGGTGGTAAAAGTACTCCCAAGATTAAAGAGATGAGGATATATAGTGCTAGCATGACACAAACAAAGGAAAAAGGTAGATACCCAGGTACAGACTCATTAAGATTTAGCACTATACACCACAGCAACTCACAACTTAAAAAAAAATGACTTTAAAAGACTTTATAAATTTATATATAGCAGTATATAGCAGCAGTAGCATATATATATATATATAAGCAGCAAGAATATATAAAAAAGGGATATATATATATATATATATATATATATATATATATATATATATATATATATATATATATATATATATATATATATATATATATATATCCAAAGACTTAAATGAGTCAAAGGAGATTTTACTCTCCATCATCGGGATCCGAACACTGGACCCGCGTCGCTGAGTTAACATGTAACCGTAAACCACTAGGCCATCCACGTCCCCTAAAAAGAACGCTTCAAGCGTAGTTTTTAAAGCTCCCGGTTTTCTCATCCCATAATTGCTGAGTACTCAATGGCCAGCCCCCAAAGACTTAAATGAGTCAAAGGAGATTTTACTCTCCATCAGCGGGATTCGAAACACTGGACTCCATTTCCTCAAAAAATACAACATCCATATAGCCATCATACAAGAAGCCTCCCTCCCCCAAAACACCCCACTCCCCACGTTCTACGGTTATGACGCCATCTACTCCCCCTCCCACCCCCTCAACACTCCCTCTTAACACTGATCCATAACAACATTACTTACCACAACACAACTTCCGACACCTCCACTTTATTACCAAACGCACTAATAAAATCCCAATCCTGTTCCATCCTCCTGAACAAGACCACCTATAACATCTTCAATCTCTACATTCGCCACCCCACCTCCCCAAATCCCCCCCAAACAACCTCACACCCCCACTAACAATATTATCCACATACCCAAATCTCATCCTTGGAGGCGATTTTAACGCCCACCACACTGCCTGGTATAAAGACTACCCTTCCGACCCCCGAGGCAACCATATCCTTAACGAATTAGAATCCCTAAATATCCTTAATTCTAAAAACCTCCCCACCCGAATCCCTCCCCAAGTCAACCAATCCCCTACTTCCCCAGACGTTACATTCTGTTCCCCTTCCCTACACCACTTACTAACATGGGACACTATTACTGACCTACAATCGGATCACCTTCCTATTCTTATTTCTCTAAACTCCCCCCAACAATCCCCCCCAAAAAAGACTACTACATACACTAACTACAAAAAAGCAAACTGGCCTGCATATACTAACTATATCGAAACCCACATTAACCCAATACAAATCCACGATACAACATCCCTTCACACCTCCATCATCCACCTAAACAATACAATCATCAAATCTGCAAACCTTTATATACCCAAAGGCCACAGAAAATCATACAACCCCAAACTCACCCCCAATATCAGCCAACTCATTAAACAAAGAAACTCCCTCCGAAAACTCAATCCATACACCCCACACATTTCTAACCAAATAACAAACCTAAACACCCAAATCTCCAACCTCATAACCACCAACACTACCAATAAGTTTTCTGAATACTTACAACAAAACATCTCGCGCATAGACAACAAGAAAACC
Organism: Trachelipus rathkii; assembly: GCA_015478945.1. Taxonomy (NCBI): domain Eukaryota; kingdom Metazoa; phylum Arthropoda; class Malacostraca; order Isopoda; family Trachelipodidae; genus Trachelipus; species Trachelipus rathkii. The sequence goes on along the minus strand of JABUQX010145021.1, from coordinate 26,374 downwards.
TGGCAAGTCATCAAAAAATTAAACAACTCATGAAACAACCCACCACAATCCCACGAATCCCCATCTTTACCCAATAACTCCCTCCCTTCCCCAAAACAACAATCAGACAGTCTTGCTAAACATTACGCTAACATCTCCCGTAAACCAACCCACCCCGATAATAGAAAAACAACTCAGAAAACTCAAATTAGACCACAACCTCCCACCCCCATTCACAACAATCATGATAACAGAAACCATTAAAACCCTCAAAAATTCAACAGCAACAGGCCCAGACTCCATATCCAACCTACACATAAAACACCTCGGAGAAAAAGCAATCCTCCTAATCACAGACATCTTCAACAAATCTTGGCAACTTAACTACATTCCCCCAACCTGGAAACAAGCATACATAATCCCAAAACTCAAACCAAAAAAAGACCCCAACTCCCCCTCCTCCTATCGCCCAATTTCACTGCTTTGCTCCATTAGTAAATTGCTAGAGAAATTAATATTAAACAAAAACCCATTTCCCTCCCAGACTTCCAACACAGATTCAAAAGCAACCATTCTACAACCACAGCACTCACCTCCCTCACACATCACATCATTAATGGCTTCAACCAATCACCTTCCCACAGATCTATACTCACAGCAATAGACATAAACAAAGCATTCGACACCGTTCCCACACACATCCTTATTCAAAAAACCAGCACAATTTAAAACTTACATCTTCCCCTAGACAAAATGACTTTCCTATTTCCTCACCAACCGTTTTGCAAAAGTCTTATACAAAAACAACCTCTCCTATTCTATCAAATTACAAAATGGCGTCCCCTAAGGAGCCATTCTCTCTCCATTTTTATTAAACTTTTTCACTGCAGATCTGCCAACCCCAACCCACCAATCCACCAAACTTATTACTTATGCAGACGACATCAGTCTTATTTCCCAACACCCAGACAAGTAGTGTTAATTTATTTTCATATATAATTTCAATTTTGAAACATATTACTACTAGCGCTGATATTACGACTATTAGGAAAATAATTTCATTACATTAAATTCTTTATATTTAAATGGTTTTCAATATCCGTTGAAATTTAATATTTTATACTTTTTAAACTTCACGGGAAAAGTTAAATATTAAAATTAATTAAAGTGAATTTTAAATAAAAAAAAGGCGTGACTGGCAATTCTTGCTGCATAATAGAATACTCAATACCAACTTTACATCTATTCTTTTTTTATTGTGGCTGACGAAATCATAAAGTACCCCTAACAATATTAATAATAATATTAAGCGTATCAGACTTGAATAATTTAGGCTTTGACCTAGCAGATACTTTTGCCACTTGCCAAAGAATACTTCCAAAGCGTAAATACCTTAATTAATACTTAATAGTATATTATTGTAAAAATAACAGGATATACCAACTTACAGTTTTAATACAAATATGTATATTTTTTTTTATAAATTACAACGCTTATTAGGCCTATTTCTTATATTTTTCACTAGTCACAAAAGAAGCAAGTTCAAGTAACGAACGAAAAAGGTTAATGACATTGAACAGGCAACAGTCACAATCTTTTTTTTTCTTCAGCGAACCAATAAGAAATGAGAATACAGGATAAGAAAAACATGCTAAACCTTACTAAACGTGATAATAACCGTGTAAGAATAAACACATTTTGAGCCATTGAGAGGAACGTTTAGGAAATTTTGGAAAAAAAGTTTGTTATCGAAATCGAATCTAATACAATTTAAAATCTGATAAGAAAATATTTTATAAACTCGTAAATTAAGGTAACGGTTAACGGATGTAGGGGAAAATTTTAACTCGTTAACGTTAATTCACAAATGTAACTCGTTAATAGTCCGTTACTTCTTTTCGAAATTAACGAAAGCGTTAAAAGTTAACGAAAAAATTAACGAGTTAATTAACGCTTTAACGCGTTAATGCCCACCTTTGTATATATATATATATATATAGCAAAGAATTAGTATATATATATATATATATATATATATATATATATATATATATATATATATATATGTACTATATAAATTATTAATATCTTATATATATATATATATATATATATATATATATATATATATATATATATATATATATATATATATATATATATATATACTGAAAAAAACTTTTACACTGGTTTTTAGAATGATGCAAGTTGCCACGCTTCTAAGTTCTAACTTTTAAGGGTAAAAAAATGCTTTTGTTCCTGTTCGTAAGTGTTCATAGGCGCGGGTAAATGGCTGTGCAACGGCGTTAGTCCGCCTTCAGTCACGAGATTGATAGGTGCGCCATAGGCGCAATGCCTCAGTTTGTTTTATATATATATATATATATATATATATATATATATATATATATATATATATATATATATATATATATATATATATATATATATATATATATTATATATATATATATATATATATATATATATATATATATATATATATATATATATATATATATATATATATATATATATATCACCCTTTTCAGATAAATTCAGTTACCAGTTTGCTTTTAAAAAACTTCTCTTTGTGTTCAGCCAAGGAGAAGCATGAAATAAAAAAGTTAGGCCGTTCTACTCCAGCCTTAAACATAGAGCAAATTGTTAAAAGTAAGAACAGACAATTCAAACGTGTTTTCAATTTATCTATTTATGATAAACATAAATGGATTTGTGGTTGTGAGGAAAGAAATTCTTTGCATTGTTTTCCATGTTTATTGTTCGGTGGAGAAGATACATGGACCAAAACCGGTGTAAGAGATATAAATCATCTGGCATCTAAGGCAAAATATCATGAAAACACGAAGGTACACATGAAAAATGCTTTAAGCCTTTCATTGTTTGGAAAATTAAACATTGCTAAACAGCTAGACAGCGAGTATAGAAAATCAATACATAAGCATAATGAGAATGTTAAGAACAATAGGTATATCTTGAATATTATCGTAAACTGCATAAAATTTTGTGGAGCATTTGAGTTGGCATTGAGAGGGCATAACGAAACTGAATTCTCAACCACTCCAGGTGTCTTCAGAGGGCTAGTGAACTTCAGTGCAGAACTAGATAATTCATTAAGGGTCCATCTAGAGAAGGCCACTGTTTTCAAGGGAACTTCGAAAACAATACAGAATGAACTTCTACAAATTATGCTTGAAATATGTCACGAGGAGATAGTAAGAGAAATTCATGAAGCTGATTTTCTATCTGTCATTGCAGATGAAACGAGTGATGTTTCCAACATATACCAAATGGTTGTCATCTTTAGATACATTGTTAAAGGAAAACCAACAGAAAGATTTTGGAACTTCATTGCACCAGAAAAGCATGACGCTGAAACACTTACTACTTGTCTTTTAAAAGAGATCGAAAGGTTGGGTATAAATGACCACAAGGATAAATTAATATCACAAACTTATGATGGTGCTAATGTTATGAGAGGCTCGTCTGGTGGGGTTCAGGCTAAGTTGAGACAAATATATCCAAAAGCTGAATATATACATTGTCATGCTCATCAGCTTAATTTAGTGATGCTAAATGCTGCATCAGTTAATAGAAATGTCCGCATCTTTTTTGCTAATCTTCAAGCCATATGTGCATTTTTTCCACTAGCCCAAAGAGAACAGCAGTGTTGGATCAAGTAGTGAATAAACAACTACCTCTCAATTCCATTAAAAACCAGTATGAACCTCATTCAAGATCAAAATACAGCTTCTTTGAAAAAAAGAAGAAATAAAAGAGTGTTTAGAAGTTATTTTAGATGTAGACGAATTTCAAGATTCCTTTGCATCTGGACATGTCAAGGTTCTCAAAAATAATAAATTTAATTTTTGGCTTTCTTTTTTTTCATAAAATCATGGGCGTAGACATTCTTTATGGTCAACTTCAAAAAAGGAACATTGACCCCAGCAGTATTAAGATCTGCATTGATACTTTTGAGAGGAAAGTTCCATAATAGAAAATTTACCAAGAGCCACCATGTTGTAGAAGAGAGAGAAACGGATATTTCCGATTTAAGTAGAGAGGCAAAAGAAATATGTGACACAATTATTTGTCAGATAAAAGACAGATTTAAATTTATGGTCATCTAATTGCTGCCACATTATTTCTGCCTGAAAAGTTTTCTAGCTAAATCCAAATTTCCTGCCCAAAACTTGAATGAAACTTGTAAAGTGTACCCCTTCCTTGACAAAAAAACTACAAACGGAACTTTCTTTAATTTACAGCACTGAAGAATTTCGTTCAATGTCCGGAGCTGTAGCTTTCCTTGATTTCATAAGTGAAAACAAATTGGAAGACACATTCAGTAAATGTGTAAAATATTAAAAGTCCTTATAACCATCCCGATGACAACATCAGAAGCTGAGCGGTGTTTCTCTACATTAAAAAGGATTAAGACTTTTGTGAGAAATACAATGGGGCAAGACAGGCTTTCAGCATTAGCAATGCTCTCAGTGGAGAAGGAGTTTATCATGAACATTTGTGATTTCAATCGCAAAGTTATTGACAAGTTCGCTCATTCCAAAGAACGGAGAGCCGATTTTCTTTTTAAATAAACAAAATGGCTGTGCAGAAAAGACTTATTTTATGCTTATATAGGTAAGTAAAAAAAATTTACAACTTTTTAAGATGTCAATGGTTTAGCCTGTATATACATTACCTTCATATATGGTGAGTGGTGGTACCTGTTATAAATATAGAATAAATTTATATATATATTATATATATATATATATATATATATATATATATATATATATATATATATATATATATATATATATATATATATATATATTTTACATTTCTGTGGAAAGGGGATGGATGAGTCGTTACTGAGTGATCGTTGCCCGCGTAAATGGAGTTTCGATCTGGCCTGCGCGAATTGCACCGACCGCTTAACACGTTGGTGGTGCTGGCTTGGGATAGCCGAAGAAAGCCCGATTGAACGCCGTTACCCCGCATATATGATGTGCACGTTAAAAGGTATATATATATATATATATATATATATATATTTATATATATACCGTATATATATATATATATATATATATATATATATATATATATATATATATATATATATATTTTTTTAATTTGTTTAATCCCCTTCTCAGAGTGGTAACACGGGGGGACTACAGGAAATCGAACTTTAATGGCTGGCTATCCCAAGCCTGTCGCCACCAAATGTTCGCAGCCGAGTTTTAATTCTTGTCACCAGGAAGATAAAACTCAGACTGCTACGTGGAGGATTGAACCAGCGTCCTCTCGTTCGAGAGTCGGCGAATCAACTTCCTACGCCACGAGGCGTTCATATATGTATATATATATATATATATATATATATAGTGCTATGCCATATATATACTAGCATAATATATATATATATATATATATATATATATATATATATAGCAAATATATATATAGCATGAGTTAAATATATATATATTATATATTATAGTTACAGCAGCATATATATATATATATATATATATATATATATATATATATATATAAATATATATATATATATATATATATATATATATATATATATATATATATATATCATCCACCTTCTTTCCCCAAGACTGGGGTAAGGTGCGTGACATGCACCAGAAAAAGAATAGTAGAAGAATATGACACAAGTCGAAAAGAAATCCCAGCCTTACCGCCCCCTCTATACCTATTAGTGGCCGTCAGAAAATCCACCCTAGAGTTTCACGGGACCGCGACGGACCCTCACTCTGGCATCTCTTCAATGTGGTTCATCTCTTGGCCCAGGTGGGCCACAACCATACCCCCTCTCAAAACCACGCCATTCACTCCTATTATCCACCTTTCTTCTCGCCACTGCCAAACTCATCTTGCCACGAGTTCTCACTAAAAGATATAAAGGGGGCGGTAAGGCTTGGTTTCTTTTCAGCTTGTGTCATATTCTTCTACTACTTTTCTGTTTCCGGTGCATGTCACGCACCTTACCTCCAGTCTTGGGGATAGAAGGTAGGTGATGATGATGATGATATATATATCACAGCATAAATATTACTGTGATATATATATAAGGTTGTTGGTTAGCTCCAGTATATAAGAAGTAAGTATATAGTCACAGCATAATATATACTGATGATATATATATATATATATATATATATATATATATATATATATATATATATATATATATATATATATATATATATATATAGTTGCTAATTTTATATATATGTTATATATATATATATATATATATATATATATATATATGAGAGGGAGATTTTTTTTCTTTTTTTTTTTTTGTTGAAATATTTTTATTCTTTATAGAGAATTACTCTCGTAAATTTAGGCATTCAATTATTGATTGATTTTATAATTCTTTTAGCTTCAAAATATGTTTTATAAATCAATAATCTCATATTTAAGACATTTTCTTAAAGTATTTTAGATTTCTTCTGCATTCATATTTTATGTTTTTTATTTCTGTTTTCTACAGAGCCTCATTGGTGTCGATCTGAAGTAGGGTTGTGAAAAAAACGGTTTTTTTTAATTTGTTTTTTTTTTTTTATAAAACACGTTTTTTTTTAAAACAATTTTTTTTTTTTTTTTTTAAATTACCTCTTTTTATGTATATTAAAGATGTTTTAAATTATACAGTAGTACCAATACCCCTTCTAGGCCTAAATATTGACTATTAATACGGAAGATTTTTATATATATATATATATATATATATATATATATATATATATATATATATATATATATATATATATATATATATATATATATATATATATATATATATATATATATATATATATGATCAAAAAAAGGATGGTATAACAGGTGGTTTTGGGGTGTCAGGAGAAAATGAGAATGGTAGGAAGGTGATTGATTTCTGTGAGGAGAGAGGTATGTGTGTAAGTAATACTTTCTTTAAACACAAGAGTATCCATAAGTATACTAGAGTTGGTGTAGGTAGAGATGGTATCGAAGTGAAAAGTATGATTGATTTTGTGTTGGTGAAGAAGGAGATGTTGAAGTATGTATCTGATGTTAAATCAGTGAGGGGTTTAGGGATGGGATTATCAGATCATTATGTTGTTCTATGTAAAATTAAGTTAGTGGGGACTTGGATGGAGAGGAAGGTGATACGGAAGGAAGTGGGTAAAATTAAGAATGAGAAGTTTAGTGAACATGGTAATAAGGATAAGTATGTAAGAACGCTCGCAAGTAAATCAGTTGAATGTGAACAAGTTGAAACTGAATAAATCTGGAAGCAAATGAAGGAAGCAATTGTTAGCAGTGCAAAAGAAGTATGTATATGGGTGTGCTAAAGTAGGAAGTAAGAATGATAACAGTGAGTGGTGGAATGAAGAGGTGATGCAAGCGGTTAAAAGTAAAAAAGAAGCGTGGTTGAATGTACTAAAAGCAAATGATGAAGTTTCAAAAGAAAGATGCTTGGAATTATATAAGGAGGAAAAAAGGAATGCTAAAAGATGCATACGTAAGAGAAAAGAAGAGGTAAATGAACAGTTTGGAAGGAGGATGAATGGGGACATACAAGGGAATAGGAAGCTCTTCTGGAAGGAAGCGCGAAAGGTTAAGAATTAGAATAAGGGGAATCTGCTTAGAATAATGAATAGGGATGGTGTTTTTGTAATTGATGAAATGGATGTGAGTGGAGTGTGGAAAGAACACTTTGAAAATCTGGATAATATTGGCAGTAATGATGAGGTGATAATGACTGTGTGTGGGTTTGATGGTACAAGAAGGGATAGGTATTTTGGGGATGAGGTTATTAGCAAAGAGGAGGAGTGAGAAAGTTGAATGGGTAGAGTGAGAAAGTTGAAAAATGGTAAATCTGCAGGTATAGATGAAATTACTGGTGAAATGATCAAGAACGGAGGCAAGATGGTGATTGATTGAATCTTGAAGTTGTGTAATAAAGCGTTTGCGGAGTGTATATTTCGAGGGATTGGAGGAGAGCAGTAATAGTACCTTTATATAAGGGTAAGGGAGATAAAGGGAACTGCAGAAATTATAGGGTATTTAGTTTATTGAGATATATGCTGTTATTTTGGTCGAAAGAGTGCGCCGAGTGACTGAAGGACTGATTGGTGAAGAACAAGGTGCGTTTAGGAGTAGTAGAGGATGTGTGGATCAAATCTTTACATTGAAGCAAATGATAGAGAAAATGAGGGAGAAGAAGAATAAATTGTATTTAGGTTTTATGGATTTGCAACAGGGGTATGATAGGGTTAATAGGGAAGGTCTATGGCAGGCGTTAGTGATATATAGTGTTGGTGATAGGCTTCTGAATGGAATCAAAAGTATGTATGACGATAGTAAGGCGTGTGTAAGAATAAATGGTGTCAAAAGTGATTGCTTTAGTATTAATAGCGGAGTGAGGCAGGGTTGTGTTATGTCTCCTTGGTTATTCAATTTGTATATGGATGGGGGTTATGAAAGAATTGAAGGTGGGCGTGACAGGAAATGGTGTTAGAATGATGGAGATGAGTGGAGGGTGCCCTACCTATTATATGTGGATGATTTGGTTTTGTGTGGCGAATCTGAAGAGGATTGGTAGAGAGATTTGCAGGGTGTAAAAGGAGGGGTTTGAAAGTAAACGTAGATAAGAGTTAGGGTTTATGGTTGTGAGTGAGGACAGTCCTCAGTGTGAAGTTATGTTAGATGGTGAGCAGCTGGAACAAGTGTCTGAGTTTAAATATTTAGGGTATATGTTGGATGAGAAGGGAACGGATGATGCAGAGTGTAGTAGGAAAGTTGTGAATGGCAGGAAGGTGGCTGGTGCAATTAAATCGTTGGTGAATGTAAAGGGACTAAGTCTTTAGTGCGCTAGGGTCTTACATGAGGGTATGTTGTTACCTGTGTTATTGTATAGTAGTGAGACTATGGTCTGGAATAAGAAGTATAGATCTAAAGTTCAATGTGTTCAGATGGACAATCTTAGGGGCATGCTAGGTGTGAGAAGAATTAATAAAATGAGGAATGAACATATTAGAGAGTTGTGTGGTGTGAAGAAAGGGGTAAACGAGAGAATAAATGAAAGTATGTTGAGATGGTTTTGTCATGTGGAAAGGATGAATGATAGTCGGTTTTTAAGCGGATGCATAGTGGCGAGTGTGTTGAAAACCGAGCGGCTGGAAGATCGAAGAAAAAGTGGATTGAGTAAGTAAACGAATGTCTGAAGGAGAGAAATGCGAGTTTGGCAGAGGCGAGAATAAAGGTGCATAACAAGAGAGAATGGCGGGGTTTTTGTGATGGGGTATTGCTGTGGGCCCATCAAATGGCGGGATGAACCCTTACACTGGACGATTTACCATAGTGGAGGGTCCGTCCGGGCCCGGGAAGCCATAGGGGTGGATTTTTTAGCTGCGACTTGTCTTTAATAATATGGTTAAGGGGGGGGGTAAGGCTGGGCTTCTTTTCGACTTTGTCATATTCTTCTACTGCTTTTCTTTTCTGATGCTTGTTACGCACCTTACCACCAGTCTTGGGAAGAAAAAGGTAGATGAAGAATATATATATATATATATATATATATATATATATATATATATATATATATATAATATATATATATATATATATATATATATATATATATATATATATATATATATATATATATATATATATATATATATATATATATATATATATATATATATAATAATAATAATAATAATAATAATAATAATAATAATAATAATAATAATAATAATAATAATAATAATAATAATAATCAGATCATGTGAAATGTAATAATTATATGCTCTAGAGCACTAATAAAATTTTATTAAGTACTAAACTCTACTTTATATATTGTATACCTCTTTTAACACATTGTATTTACTGTATTTTAATGCTAAATACCCTAAAAAGACTTGATATATATGAAAAATAAGTAATTTAAAAAACAAAACAAAAAACAAAAAATTTTGGCCTTTGGTCTTTTTTTAAAAACGTGTTTTTTTTAAAAAAACAAGGTTCCAAAGTGAAAAGTTCTGGAAGCAGACCTTTAACGTCAGTAACTTTTGATCAAGCCATTAAAGAGAATTGTCAGGATTACCTTAGTTGCAGATATTGTAATTTTACTTTTAAAAACAAAGATGAGTTGACGAGCCATTTAAAGACATAAAAAAAAAAAAAAAAAATAATAATTTATGGGAGCACATTGCAGCTATGAATGTAATAAGAAAGGTAACTTAAAAAAGTTCATCTGGTAACTCACAGCAATTTGAAATTATTTAAATGTTCTGATTGCAGCTATGAATGTAATCAGAAAGGTAGCTTAAAAATTCATCTGCTAACTCACAGCAATTCGAAATTATTTAAATGTTCTGAGTGCAGCTATGAATGTAATTGGAAAGCAAGTCTAAAAAGACACATTCTTAAGAAGCATGGAACTGGCACAAGAAATAAAGAAATCAATGAAAATAAAAATGCATAAAGAAATTCCATTTCAAACTGAAAATTAAGGATGCTAATTATAGAGACAAGAATGATGATTTTGATTATTATGAAATAGATCTGGTATTTTAATATATAAGTTTTTTTAATAATTGAAGTGATTAGGAACTTCAATTGAGGTTTTTTTTGTTGGAAAAAATATTACATTTAATAATTGTATTTAATTTAAATTAAATAAGTGACAAATATAACTCAAAAAAATTTCCCCCTTTTTCAGAAACTCCAAAAATAAACTAAGGTCTGTATCTCGGCCAATTTTCAGTTTGGATTAAAATCTGACTAATATCATATACAAAAGTGTAAAAGTAAGAGTTTTGATGTAAATAATTGCACATATTCCTTTTAGTTCATAAAATATTAATGGTGATTGGTTTTGGGGTAAAATGGGTAATTTGGGGTAAAATGAGTAATTTTATAATATAAGTATTTGCTTTAATAATTTAAGTGATTAGAAACTTCAAATGCAGTTTTTTGTTAGAAAAATATTATATTCAATATTTGTATTTAATTTAAATTAAGTAAATGACAACTATAACTCAAAAAAATTTCCCTAATAATACCAAGTGTTTTTTATTACCATACCTATTATTATTATTTTATTACTGGTATTATTAGGTATTCTATTATTATTACTGGTACTGTATTATTTATTATTCTATTAGGTACCGTAGGTATTATTACTGTACATACGGTACCGTACTGTATACAAGTTGTTTTTTTTTATTATTCTATTATTATTACCTACCTATCCAGTATTACTATTATTTTTATTACTGAAAAAAAATTTCATATTTTTATAAAAAACAATTGTCCAAGAAGGATTATAAAATGGTAAAAGTTACACATGTTTATTTATACCAAAATTATTTTTTTAACATCTTTAACAGTTTCATATACTTTAAATATTAATAAATAATACTGTACAATTGTAATTATCATAATTTTCAATTACTTATTTTTATTCAAAATCAAATTACTCGTTTTTCGCCATTTTATTTTTGACAGTCATTTTTCAAAAATTTACTAAAAATTTTTTTTTTTACATTTTTCTATATTTTTGTTATGCCATAACATTAATGAATGTTTAAATTTGAAAAAAAAAAAATTTTTTAAATGGGTATAACTTGATTTTAGATTTAAAAAATAAAAAAAAAATTCATAATTTTAGAAAAAAATTGATTTTAACAATGGTAAAAAAATATAGCTTACACATGTTATTTTCGACCCAAATTAATTTTATAATATCTTTAACAGTTATATTACCTTTCAGTATTAATATCTATACTACTGTACAATCCTAAGTCCCATAATTTACAAGTACCCATTTTACCCCACACCAATTACTCATTTTACCCCAAAAATTTTTTTTTGAAAATTGCATTTTTCAAAAATTTGCTAAAAATATTTTTGTTTACATTTTTTATATTTTCGTTATGCTATAACATTAACGAAGCTTTAAATTTGAAAATAAATATTTAAACATGGGTCTAACTTCAATTTCTGATTTTTGGCACTTCAACAAAAATCTTTAAAAAATCATTTTCCCCATTTACGGTGTGCGTATATATATATATGGCGTATATATATATATATATATATATATATGGTTATATTCTAATATATGTTATTATTATTAAATCAAAAAACATTACACCATTATTATGCAGTATATATATATATATATATATATATATATATATATATATATATATACATATATATATAAATTATATATATATATATATAGTATATATATATATATATATATATATATATATATATATATATATATATATATATATTATTATATATATATATATATAAACTTTATTTATAATACATTATGTTTTTATGCACAAATTGTACTGTGACATTTTTAATATAGATTATTTTATATGCTTCTGATTCATCCCTCTTTATCCTCTGTTGCTTTTCAAAGAGATTGTTTATCAAATTGCAAATTAGGAGTGAAAACTCTCCTCAATCATTAATGCAGTAAAAGTGAAAGCCTTTTATATAAATAATAATTATATGTTATCCCAAACGATCTTGCCTCATAATAGGCTTCATATTGATGGATATTGCATGATATTTTGTCTTCTTCCTGGCCTAGAAAGCAGAGCGTTTTTTTTTTTTTTTTTTTTTTTTTTTTTTCTTTTCTTTTTTTTTTTTTTTTTTTTTTTTTCAGAGAGGTAGATGAACGCCAATGACACCCTTCCTTACGGAGGGGGCATCTGGCGTCATCTGTGCTGAAGGGGTGTGAGCCGCATCACCTGTTTGTGATTCGGTGCACACGACCCAGCACCAGGTTTGGGTCTTTTTCCCTGACCCCTCTGGAACATCTATAATAAGAGACTCCCCGCCGCTTAGCGCGGTCCTCCGGGCACAAACCTCATAGGGTTCGATACCCATGAGGGGGGACCCCTTTAATATAATATACACATGGATAACCTTACGATGCCTTGGAAATTGATGGATTTAAAGATTCCCGAACCTGGACCGATAAATGGACTTACTCTTCTGAATTGCACTCCGAACATTGATGCCGTGTCTCCCCCACTTCACCTGGAAGGCCTCTGCCTGTTTCCGGCGATCAGTCGCCTGGCACGCCCCCCGCATCCCAGGTGCCCAAACGTTCGGGGCAATCCCGCAAAGGTGCCCCCCGTCATAGTCGTTCTCATTCGTTCACTCTATATGCTGCACCTCCTCCAGGAATGCCAGCGGATACTGCGATCCACTACCTCCAAAGCTCTTACTGAGCACAGAACCATTTTTCTCAGTAATGCATTTGAAAAGGCTTTAGGCGTTGAAGATCCTCCAGTCACATTAATGAGAAATGGGTCCATTCTCGTACAAGCTACTACCCGATATCAAAGTTCTATTCTGTCATCCCTAACGTCTCTTGCAGATATTCCTCTTATTTCTACTCCCGATGAAATAAGAAACACATCTAAAGGCACTATTTACTGTTATGAACAGAAAGACGAAGATACAGCTATCATTATGGAAAATCTCCAACAGAAAAGATTTTCCGTTACAAACGTTTATAGATTTCCCCCTCGTCGGGACACTCCTGACAAACCAAAAATCCTCGTTTACTGCTGACCTTTAATACCCCTCATCCACCTACAAAGGTTACAATAGGGTTTACAAGATACAGTGAGTGTTCGCACGTTTATCCCTCGACCCAGACATTGCTTCAAATGTCAACGGTTTGGTCATCCCCGAAAATACTGTAGGGGATCGGATACATATGCCCAGTCTGAGGAGAATTATTTCACACTCCCTGTGAAAATACCCCTAACTGTAGAAACTGTGGAGGACCCCACAGTGCTTCTTCTTTCAAATGCCCATCTTACCTGTTTGAACAGGAGGTTCTGGAATTATGCACCATACACAAAATGAGCAGGAGAGATGCCATATGCCAGCCTTGATGAAAAATATCCTACAAGACGAATGCAATCCTACGCCACAATTACAGCTGCCCCCATGCCTCCGCGTGTTGATCCACCCACACAAACTCATCCCAGCAGAACACCTCCCCAAAATCCCAGTGTCTGCCTGTATTGTCCACGCCACCGACTCCTCAAATTGAAAACAAGCAGCCCTTGACTCAATCTCTTGTCCAAAAAGCCATTAACAACCCTATCCCGAGTACTAACCTTCAACAAACCAGCAGTGAAACTGAGCTGGTTCATCCAACACAAATCTTGGAAAACACTTCTTTTCAAGACACACTGTCCCATGCTCATTCAATAAATGAGTTTCCCTCCAAACTTATGTAAAAGGACTGTCTCTTTGTATCTTGATTCACCTCCCACCTGTTACTCAAATTCTAAAAGATGTCCCCAAAGGTAAAGAAAAGAATAATCGCCAAGCTAAAAGACGTCTGTTAAATACAAGAGCTGTCCAATTTTTAAACAAAAATTACACACCCCAGACGTACAAATGTAACTCGCAAAGAGACCGCTATGTTCACTCAAGGGACAAAATCAACTACTTTTTAATAATAGATTTGTAATCTGCTAACTCAGCTATTTGACAAATCCCACAATGAACCTCCTCTCGCATAGTTGCAGGATAACCTCTAGCTCTTCCGAGTCCCTCTCCCATAGAATTTCTTCTGAATTCCCCATCCTAGCGCTCCCAAGGGATTCTATATCTTAACAGATTTGAGTGCTGCGCTCCCAAATGTGGAGCTTGGATGTGATGAACCACTCTCTGTATTACTTCCCGCGCTTCCTTTAGAGAAAGGCAATGGAAGACCGTCCAACGCAACGCCGCAAGCGCCTCAAGCGCCTGGTTCTATTGGAGGCACGAAGGGAGACCCAGAGTCCCCATTTCTAACTTAAATCGTCCAATCTCCCAAAATCACTCCCACGACGAATTACTAGCAAAGTCTCCAGTATCGGAACTTGTCAATCCAACGAATCCCATATTGGAACCCTTTATCGCGACCCCAACTCCTTCTCAAAAAGATGACACCTTTCCGGTAACATCTTCCTTCCCCAGTTCCATGGAAGCAACTCCACATCCCTTACACATTTCTGAATCTGCTTACTTGGCAGATGCTGATTCCTCTCCCATTCATAAACACGAGCATTTTGGTTGCTCTTCTATTGACCAATCGAACCCACATAATAAGTTGGACTTGATTGAACTCAACTTATCTCGTATTCATGGTGAAGCTCTTTCACCAAATACATCTGAAAACTCCTCCCTAAAAGAGGTCATACAACCTAACAAATCTCTGGTGTATGACTACCCTGGCCCCCCAGGATTTGTTCCCCCTCCTCGCCGAGACCCACGCCTCAACCTTCCCTCTCAATCTGTATCCACCTCTAACATTACCCCCAGTCACATAGAGACAATTGTCTCTAATAGACCACCACCATAATATTCATAACTCATCATGACTACTTTCAATGGAATTGTCGTGGCTATTACTCTAATTTTGAAGAACTTGTTCAACTAATAAACATATGTACACCAAAGTGTATATGTTTGCAGGAACTTTGACTATGTCATCGTGACTTCTTTCAACCATCTGAATATAAATCGCCGTTAACTTCTATAGAAAGAGGTGACAATGATAAGGGAGGGGCAGGAATACTCATTCACAAATCTATCTCCTATTCCCCAGTCCCTCTCCAAACCAAACTTCATGCAGTAGCGGCAAGAATTCACTTATCCATCGACATTACTATATGTTCAGTCTACTTAGCTCCGAGTAGTGAATTTACTAAGGTCGACTTAGCTGATCTTTTTAAACAGTTCCCTACTCCGGTTGTTATACTAAGTGACTTCAACCTCCGCCACCCCTTATGGGGTGACTCTGTTACTTCATCTAAGTCCAAGATCTTAATAGATCTTCTAACCCCCTTTTCCCTAGATGCCTTTCCAATAGACTCCTTACCTTGGAACGTTTAGGATACACAATGACTCTTTCCAGCTGATATTTTTGCTCCCATTCCCTTATGGATCGTTTTATTCTGGTCCCGCTTTGATTATTTATTCGGCAGCGATCATTACCCAATAACATTAAATGAGCTTGTTCCAAGCCCAATGCAAAAACCCAACCCAGTTGGAGTGTTAAGTGATCGAGCGGAGGGCTCCTTTTTATCAGGCCACAGCTATCCTTCTTTCTCCTTTCAATAAAAGATTTCCGACTGTTGATGATGCCTTTGCTTCTTCCAGAAAGTAGTCATCTCGGCAGCGGAAGCTTGCATTCCGCAAAGCTTCTCAGGCAGGCGGTCGGCAACCCTTTGGTGGCAAGAGTGTGCACAAGCCAACCGAGAGAAAGAAGAAACTCTACAGGCAATACAAATATTCTGTACGCACCACCCTAAACATGATTATTTTTAAAGCAGCTGCCGAGATCTCGGCGAATTAATCGTCAAACGCGTAAACAATATTTTTGAACCTACATATCGACTGTTAACTCCACAACTCCCCCTTCCTTTAGTGTAAAAGTTACATGGAAAATATCTCGTCGCTCCAACAACTTCTCACCCACAGTCCTCCGTTGTGGGCCTGATATGTAACTGATACGATCTCCGCTCCTGCGGTGGTAGCCGATGCGTTAGGTTATAGCTTTGCTAGCCATTCGAGTTCTTTCCGCTATCCTGAAGCCTTTCAAAAATTGAGAACTAACATTGCACTGACAGTCTTTTCAACATCGAAAGGGGAAAGTTATGCCTACAACCGTCTTTTTACACTTGCAGAGTATCAGACTGCACTGGCGATAGCAAATATGATGCTCTTGGTCCAGACATGATTTCGTATATCATTTTCCGTCATATACATCCCTCGGCATCAGCATTTTTGCTAGATCTATATAACAATCTGGATCGAATCTTATTTTCCATCTATTTGGACAACAACTTTTGTAATTACTTTCCTCAAACCTGGAAAAGATCCGGAGTTGACGGACAACCAAAGACCTATTTCACTGACCTGCCATACCTGTAAATTAATGGAGAGTCGCCAAATGGTTTCAAACTTCCAGTTTGGCTTTCGCAAAAATCGTTCGACCACGGACCCCTTGTTAAAACTAGACCATGACATCCGGGAAGCCTTCTCAACTGGTGGGATGGTTCTTGGTGTCTTCTTTGACCTTGAAAAAGCTTATGACACAACGTGGAGAACTGGGATTCTCCTTAAACTCCATTCGCTCAGTTTCCGCGGACAACTCCCTCTTTTCATTAAATGTCTTTTGTCAAACAGATCCATCCAAGTTCGGTGCTCTTCTATTCTGTCACGCCACTTTACTCTGGATGAAGGCGTTCCGCAGGGTAGTGTTCTAAGTGTACTACTATTTGCTCGGATTTAATGATATTGTTACCTCTATCCCAGCGACTGTCAATTTTTCTCTATGTCGATGACCTTGCATTATATATAGCCGGTGCCATGCTGCCTTTTCTCGAACGGCAACTTCAACTAGCTATTGAGAATATTTCACAATGGGGTAACTCCCATGGCTTCCATTTTCTCCCACCAAAACCTCAGCAGTGCTTTTTAAGAAAAAAGGGAATCGAAGAACTTGCCACCTTCTTCCAGCGAATCTAACCTTATATGGTTCGCCCATTCCTGTAACTTCACAAGTCAAATTTCTAGGACTCATCCTAGATGACCACTTAACATATGCACCGCATATTAAACACCTAAAAACTACTTGTCATCGCACCCTTGACCTGTTACGTCATCTCGCCTCAAAATCTTGGGGTGCTGATCGCAAATCCCTTTTACGTCTTTACGTAGCTCTAATCCGATCGAAACTGGATTATGGCTGTGCAGTATATGGTCAGGCCTCCATAACACTACTACACCTGTTAGATCCCATCCAAAACGAAGGCGATCCGTATCTCCACTGGAGCCTTCCGATCGTCCCCCCGGGTGAGCCTTGAAGTTGAATCCAATGTGATGCCACTCTCTCTTCGAAGAGAATACATCATGTGTACAAGTTATCTTCGTTTTCAAACCCCAATACCGTCTGCTCTGACACCGATTCTGCAGGAGGTACCTCAGAATCCTAATTACTGGCCATTTGCAAAGACGGTTCATAACATCTTTAATTTCTCAACATCCCTTTTCAAAAGGTGCTGCCTTTCTCTTATGACGAAGGGTACACACCTTGGCTATTCCCCTCTCCCACCATTTGCTTGGCTCTGACCTCTCTCTCCAAATCTAGCCATCCTGCTGCCTTGTTAAAAGCATCATTCCTGTCTCATTCCGCAGTTCACGATGAATTTACTCCAGTGTTTACTGACGGCTCTAAAACAGGGGACAGTGTGGGCGCATCTGCTGTCTTTCCTGACCGCAACCTTTCCCATACCCTTCCCCCTTATGCTTCAATTTTTACAGCAGAATTAACGGCTATAATGATTGCCCTTTCTCGAATTCTAATCCTTAACCAAGATCACTCTTATGTCGTTTATTCAGATTCGCTTAGCGCGCTTAAAACCCCTTATTCTAAAAACGCAATGGTATCAGCTGTACAACAATTTCTTCGGCTGCTCCACTCCCGTAAGAAACAAATTATTTTATGTTGAACCCCCTCTCATGTAGGGGTAACTGGCAACGAAATCGCTGACAGAGAGGCCAAAATGGCCGCCTCCTCTTCTCGGAGTTGTTCCAGGTACCTCCCGGATGCCATTCGACAAGGCTGCCTCCCATCAACTGATTACTATCCTGCTCTCCGACAGGGCTTTCGATCTTGTTGGCAAGAGTGCTGGACGAGTGATCGGCGGGGAAGGAAACTCAGAAACATAAAGCCGAACATTGGTGAGTGGTCTTCCTCCCACAGACGAAAGCGCTTACACGAGGTGATACT
>JABUQX010145021.1:0-2500 GCA_015478945.1 Trachelipus rathkii | reverse complement strand
CAAGAAAATTTCAAATCTGGTGTTCCATAGAGAGAGAGAGAGAGAGAGAGAGAGAGAGAGAGAGAGAGAGAGAGAGAGAGAGAGAGAGAGAGAGAGAGAGAGAGAGAGAGGACATGGCATTTCCTATTTAAGAAGAATGAAAGTAGGCATTACGATTACTTTGATGTAGTACATGTTGGTCTTGATGAGTGGTAATAGGTTATTGATAAAAAGTAGAAAATGAGTTGGTGATAGAACAACTCACTGAACAGAGGTCGTATACGAATGCTAAAATATCACGACCGGAAAGGAAATCAAACAGAAAGCTGCAAATAGAAAGATAGATAGATAGGATAGGATAGTAGATAGATTGATAGATATGATAGATAGATATCAAAAGAGTATAGTACTTTTAAATTCCTGTATCACTCTAACCTTTATACCTCCAGGATTTACATAATTTTTTTTATTTATTTATATATATATTTATATATATATATATATTTAGTAATTTATATATATATATATATATATATATATATATATATATATATATATATATATATATAAATATAAATATAAATATAAATATAAAATACATAAATATATATAGCAAAGAAGATAGTTGAAAGTAGTATATATGGTTATGGTTATGGTTACAAGGTTAAGAAGGTTGCTACTATATATATATGAGCATAGCAAAGAAGCAGCAGTTATATACATGTTGGCGTTGTTACAGATATATATATATATATATGGGTATACATATATATTATATATATATTATATAGTTACATATATATAAGGTTATATATATATGTTAGTTATATACATACATATATTATTAGTTGTTGCTATTATAGATATATAATATTATACAAGGTTACTATTATATATTATTAAGCATATTATTATACATATATATATATATATATATATATAATATATATATAAGATATATAGAAAGAATAGCATATATATATATATATATATATATATATATATATATATGTATTTATATATATGTATATATATATATAGCAAATATATATAGGCATATTATTATATGCTGTTGCTAGGTTAAGGTTATAAGGTATATGGCTAAGCGCATATATATAGCAGCATATTTATATATGTATATATATATATAAGAATATTAAATGCTGTATTTATAATATATGTATATATATATATATATATATATATATATATATATATATATATGCTATATATAAAAAAGTAAATATATATATATATATATATATTTATATATGTTATATATATATATATATATTATATTTTATATATATATATATATATAATATATATATATATATATATATATATATATATATTATTATATATTAAAGAAGAGCAGCAGAGTATATATATATGTATATTACTATATATATATATATATAGTTATATATATATATATATGTTGCTAAGGTTCATATATATATACATGTACTGATGAAATTATGAAAGCTTATGTTAATTATTTTTTTAAAAAGTTAATAAATATTCTAGGAATAATTATGAAATTCCTAGAAATAATTTAATTTTTAATGAGTCTTAAATTGAATGTTTACATTTTAGATTTTCTCAGCAAATTACCTGACATGTTTAATGGATTTTTGCTAATTAATTTTTATTAATATTTTATAAAATATTTGACATGGATACAATTTTAGGAGTTTGACACAACCGCCTTTCATCACTCCTTCCAATTTAGGAGTCTACCAACTCGATATCAATTAACGAGTGCCAGAATGGTATATTTGGAGCAGCTGACCTTTGATCTCTCGTTTCTCTTACTGCGGCAAAAAAAAAAATGTAGTAGTTTTCAATGACTCAAAAACACAGTTTTTCATCTATTTACTCGGCATAATTTTTCACATAACTTTAATTAAACCAACTCACGCCATCCTCACTTCTTAATATTCATGACGTTTCCTTTTTTAGGGATTTTAATTATTAGGATCACCTTACTTCTCTTTCTGCGAAAACTGCAAAGTGGTTGGGTGTTCTGCGAGACTTGTCGAAACATCATATCACCACCGCAGTTGTTTGTTCTGTAAAGGTGCGTTATTCTCTTTTGTATGGAGTACTCTTTACATATATTGGTAAAGTGGAATCTATGATATTTCGACTTCTTAACTCTTAATTCCCACTGCTGAATTAATGTCATTGCCTCATTGGTGAAATTTGTAAAGGTAAATAATATCTTCATTGTTACAGATTATTGATAGTAAGGACAACAAAAATATCTTAAGTAGATTAAATAAGTAATATATATATATATATATACAGTATATATATATATATATATATATATATATATATATATATATATATATATATATATATATATATATAAAAGAAGATAGTAGCAGTGTTAGTTATATATATATAGTATAGCAGGCAGCAGCATAAGTTATATATATATATAGTTATATATATTTAAAGTATATATATATATATATATATATATATATATATATATATATATTTAAACTTC
>JABUQX010145020.1:20000-27969 GCA_015478945.1 Trachelipus rathkii | reverse complement strand
TATATATATATATATATATATATATATATATATATATATATATATATATATATATATATATATATATATATATATATATATATATATATATATATATATATTTTTCTCTCTTTCTTTTCCTCTTTTTGCCCCAAGAGTGGGGTAAGGTGCGTGTCGTGCTTCAGAAAAAAGTAAGCAGTAGTAGAAGAATATGACAAAAGTCGAAAAGAAAGCCCAGCCTTACCGCCCCCTCTGTACCATTAATTAGTGAGAACTCGTCACAGACAGAAAATCCACCCTAGAGCTTCATGGGACCGCGACGGACCCTCACTATGGTAAATCGTCAATGTAAGGGACTAAGGCATTCATCCTTGGCCCAGGTGGGCCACAACCATGCCCCCATACAAAACCCCGCCATTCACTCCTATTATGCACCTTTATTCTCGCCTCTGCCAAACTCACATTTCTCTCCTCCAGACATTCCTTTACTGACTCAATCCACATTTTTCTTCAGTCTCCCAGCCGGTCGATTCCCAACACACTCTCACCACTATACATCCGCTTAACCAACCGACTATCATTCATCCTTTCCACATGACCAAACCATCTCAACATACTTTCATTTATTCTCTCATTTACCCCTTTCTTCACACCACATAACTCTCTAATACGTTCATTCCTCATTTTATCAATTCTTCTCACACCAAACAGGCCCCTAAGATTGTCCATCTGAACACATTGAACTTTAGATCTATACTTCTTATTCCAGACCATAGTCTCACTACTATACAATAACACAGGTAACAACATACCCTCATGTAAGACCCTTGCGCACTCAAGAATTAGTCCCTTTACATTCACCAACGATTTAATTGCACCAGCAACCTTCCTGCCATTCACAACTTTCCTACTACACTCTGCATCATCCGTTCCCTTCTCATCCAACACATACCCTAAATATTTAAACTCAGACACTTGTTCCAGCTGCTCACCATCTAACATAACTTCACACTGAGAACTGTCCTCACTCACAACCATAACTTTACTCTTATCTACGTTTACTTTCAAACCCCTCCTTTTACACACCATTCCAAATCTCTCTACCAATCCTCTCAAACTCTCTTCAGATTCGCCACACAGAACCAAATCATCCGCATATAATAGGTAGGGCACCCTCCACTCATCTCCATTCTCCATCATTCTAACACAATTTCCTGCCATCCCCACTTCGAATTCTTTCATAACCCCATCCATATATAAATTGAATAACCAAGGAGACATAACACAACCCTGCCTCACTCCGCTATTAATACTAAACCAATCACTTTTGACACCATTTATTCTTACACACGCTTAACCATCATCATACATACTTTTGATTCCATTCAGAAGCCTACCACCAACACCATATATCACTAACACCTGCAATAGAGCTTCCCTATTAACCCTATCATACGCCTGTTGCAAATCCATAAAACCTAAATACAATTTATTCTTCTCCCTCATTTTCTCAATCATTTGTTTCAATGTAAAGATTTGATCCACACATCCTCTACCACTCCTAAACGCACCTTGTTCTTCACCAATCAGTCCTACAGTCACTCGATTCACGCTTTCAACCAAAATACCAGCATATATCTTCCCTACAACACTCAAAAAACTAATTCCCCTTTTATTTCTACAGTTCCCTCCCTTTATCCCCTTACTTTTATATAAGGGTACTTTTACTGCTCTCCTCCAATCCCTCGGAACTATACTCTCCATAAACACTTTATTACACAACTTCCAAATCCAGTCAATCACCATCTCGCCTCCGTTATTGATCATTTCACCAGTAATTTCATCTATACCTGCAGATTTACCATTCTTCAACTTTCACTCTACCCATTACCTCCTCCTTGCTAATAACCTCATCCCCAAAATACCTATTCCTTCTTGCACCATCAAACCCACACACATTCACTATCACCTCTTCATTACTGCCAATATTATACAGATTGTTCTTTCCACACTCCCTCACATCCATTTCATCAGTTAAAAAAGCACCATTCCTATTCATTATTCTAAGCAGGTTCCCCTTATTCTCTTTCTTAACCTTTCGGCTTCCTTCCAGAAGAGCTTCCTATTCCCTTGTATGTCCCCATTCATCCTCCTTCCAAACTGTTCATTTACCTCTTCTTTTCTCCTACGTATGCACCATTCAGTATTTCTTTTTTCCTCCTTATATAATTCCAAGCATCTTTCTTTTGAAACTTCATCATTTGCTTTTAGTACATTCAACCACACTTCTTTTTTACCTTTAACCGCTTTCATCACCTCTTCATTCCACCACTCACTGTTAACATTCTTACTTCCTACTTTAGCACATCCACATACTTCCTTTGCACTGCTAACAATTGCTTCCTTCATTTGCTCCCAGATTTTTCAGTTTCAACTTGTTCACATTCAACTGATTTACTTGCGAGCGCTCTTACTTATTATCCTTATTACCTTGTTCACTTAACTTCTCACTCTTAATTTTACCCAAGTTTGAAAATAAGATAGGAAAATAACTAATAGATAAAGATGAAGTTACTGAAAGTAATTTCATTGCCTCCAACAAGTCCTTCACAGCACAAAACGACATTTTACTTCCTTATGTAATCTCTTGAAAAAAACCACCCGATAATAATAAGTAAATCCATTAAATTCATTTTAGCATGTCATCGTTTCCATATTTACATTTTATTTAACTCAGGGAAAATAAAAACTCAAAATGGAATTTGCTGTAACCCTAAGATGACAACAAAAATAATGAAACAAAAATACTTGCAGATTGGAACGAAGAGAGAAAAAATCAACATAGCCTCTCCATGTAAAACGTGCCACAAACGTACCTGTAAACTAAATCAAGTGTATTATAATTTAATGTTTCCCTCCTTCACACCTTAATTACATCCCAAAGCCTTTCTCAAATCCACCAAATTTTACAGATTATAATCTGTAATAAACTAATGGACTAATGAAGAGAAATAATTATTTCTCTTCATTAGTCCATCATCTAATTGTAATCTTGAACTCACCCATTCAACCGACTTCACCACCCCATTTTCTATTTTTTCTTTTAAATTTGCTAATTCTATACTCCTTTTGTTGGTTTTATACTATCTCTTAAAGATTTACAATCTGCCATTGCTATAATGTATATTTTATCAGGATTATTTTTGGTTGTTAATTCTTTCTGCAAATATTTAATATACTCCCCCCCTCCATTCTATGGCCTCTACCATACTTAGGGTTTCTGCTGACAAAGTAGAACTCACCACCCGCTTAACTACTTTCCATTTCCACAATATAGGACAAGTATTGCCTACTGTTTTTTTTTTACTCTTACACAGTACCCTATCTGAGTCCTCCCCTAGCTTATTTTACCAAATGAAGCGCCCGATACACCTCCAACCTCATACTTCCTTCTTTAACTCGGGTATCCTCGTTTGAGCTGCTTCTCTTTTTGCCCTTTCTGCAACCCTTAATAAAAATGTAGTTTTCTACTGTAGCCTCCTTCATGTTTTTCCCCAGAAAACTAAAATCAAAACTGAGATCTGGACGAGTATTCTGCGACATCCAATTTAGCTTTCCCAACAATGCTCTATATAATGTCATCTCTTCCTCATTCAACTTTTTCTCTTTATTTTCCTTGTTTAGTTTTCTTATCACTAACTTGTCCCTTGCATAACTCTTCAGACTTAATATAATATCACCGTTTTCTCTTGCTTTACTTCTATTCTCAAATATTTAAAAACATCCCTTTCTTCCCTACCAACCTTGAGTTCTTTCATTACTTTCGAAATACGAGTAATATCCTCAAATTCGTTATATTTTCCATAAATGGGGTAATCGACATGAATTCCCTTTATTCCATAAACTTCCCCATTATTTTCCCATTTAAATATGGTATTATTTTTTTTACTTTTTCCTCCAACTCCCACTAACACTTCTACTAAACTCTTGTACCATTTTCTGGCAGCATCTTTCAACCCGTATGCTGCTTTCTTTAATTTCCTTAATTTGCTCGTTTTTGCTTCATCCGGAGGTTTTATGACTACTTTTCTCCATTTCTTTTCCTTGCAAGTAGGCTGTTTTCACGTCCAAGGTCTTTACTTGCCAATCTTTCATATTTATTATTGATAGTATTATTTTCAACCCTTCTATTGAAAAAGTTGGAGTTTCACAATCTTCTGTTCCCAGATATTCTTTTTCCATGAAACCCTTTACAACTAATCTCGCTTTCCACATCTTGCCTCCTCCTTTCTCCTTTTCCGTAACTATCCATCTAGTCTTAAGCACCTTATTCCCTTTATTTTCTTCTATCTCTTCAAATACATTATTCTCTTTCCAACTAGCAATCTCTTTCTCCTTTGCTTCTTTAATTTTTTTCATGTAATCTGATTCATTACTGTTAAAGTACACCACTTCACCTTCAATAAAGTATGATTCTTCTTGATCGTCCTCTTTTTCCACTTCGTATTCTCTTAAATCCACCCAAAACTCTTCCTCAGAGTCCAAATCTTTAACATTATAAGTACAGTCATATTTCCCTCCTCTTTTACCTCCTAAACTCATCACTTTCACTCTCCTCCACCAACCATCATTATCGTTTCTTATTCTATAATTCTCTCCTTTTCTAATGTCCTTTGGATGAATCCTATCATTTTCATTAAAATCATCATCCTTCCTTTCATCATCAGTATCTTCTTCTCCTACCCCTTCTTCCGCCTCATCATTCTGTTCCTCCTCCTCTTCTCTTTCTCCTCTTCCTCCTCTTTTACCTCCTCCAACTTTTCTTCCTCTTTATTATCATATATCTCCTTTCCTATTTTTTGTATTCTCGTTATGTGTATCTTATTAGCTTCTCTCGTCAACGCTCCATGTTTAACCATTACCACTTTCCTATCTCTTCCGATTATTCTTCCAGGTCCTCTCCATTTTTCCTCTCCTTTTTTCTTATAATAGACTATCTCCCAATTGAGCTTCTTCAATCCTTTGTGCTCTAATTTTACCTTTCAATGCTCTCATTATCCGATCTCTGCATTCTTTCTCCTGCACACTATCTTTAACCACAGTTTGCAATTGCAGTAGTTCCTTCTATCTCCCCTTCGAGTTCAGTTGGTCTAAATTATTCCATATCTTTGTTTTCCACGATAATAATCCCAAACACTTCTGATTTGGAGAATACCTCCCACTCAGTATCCTATCATTTTTCGCACTGACCATCCACATTAGGATCCAATCTCTTCCTTTAACTCTGACTTCTTTTAACTTCCTCATACCTTCCTTCAATATCCCCACTGTCTTTTCACTTTTACCGTTACTCTACGCACTCTCACTTGCCGTACACAACATCTCTGTACCCCATTTTTCTGTGAATATTAGTATTTCTTCATTTTGAAACTCCCTCCCTCCATCAGTTATCTTTTGTGGGGCTCCAAAGTAACTAATCCATTTCTCCATAACACATTCCATAATGTTTGAAGGTTTCTTATCTTTTATCTACTTTGCTTGACAATAGTGTGTTGCCCAATCCACCATGACAAGAAATTTTTCTCCTTCCAATTCACCTATGTGCATTGATAGTACTTCATTAAAATTTTGCGCTAATGGCAACCCTACTATAGGTCTTTCAGGTTGTTTCTTATATTTATTACATTTCTCAATTACTACATATTTCCTTTAAAGTCTTTAACCTTTCTTTCTTCATCCTCTGATAATTCACATCATGATCCCACGCTTTATTCATCAATTTTTTAAAGTTTTTCATGTGCAATGACCAAATTGTAAATGCAAACGCCAACAGCTCTTTTTCCAATTTTCTTCATTAATTATATTATTTGTATCCCCAAGTGTCAACCACACACCCTTCATTTTACTCCCTTCCTTATTTTTATATGCCCCTTATTATCCATATTAATTGGTATTTTTTGTTTTATTATAGAACGGTTACATTCTAGAAATTTATTTTCAAAATCTTTTCTAGCACCTAACTTATGTAAAACTACAGTACCTATCAACCAAGGAATATTTCCTTCTACTACTTCTGTTTCTAGTAATGCTTTACTATTTCGTAATTCTATAGGTATTAAAAATTTCCTATGAAACTTATATTCTCTTTCCCCAAACACATAAGTTGCTTC
Source organism: Trachelipus rathkii (assembly GCA_015478945.1). Lineage (NCBI taxonomy): Eukaryota > Metazoa > Arthropoda > Malacostraca > Isopoda > Trachelipodidae > Trachelipus > Trachelipus rathkii. The sequence goes on along the minus strand of JABUQX010145020.1, from coordinate 21,820 downwards.
CACTTTTCTTTCAGATTCCTTCATCTTCTAGAAATTCTCTATTTAATGTTGATAGAATCCCTCCTAGTCACAATTCGCCCACGACACTATACACCATCTTACATCCTGGTATCGGACAAGGCACCGATTATTCCAATTTTCTTTCTTCATTCTTCACATAATAATACAATCGCTTTTGTTAGGTTTCCTTTCATTACACCTAAATGTCCTTTTCTTACACCCTTTAACATTCTTTGTCTTTCATCCAACAGTTATCAACCACTATCAATCACCATCTCGCCTACATTCTTTATCATTTCATATTCTACGTTTGAAGAGTATGTCCCCCCTTTTTTACATTTATAACAGAGTAATCAACCTCCTCATGTATTTCTTTATTCCCATCATTATCTGTACTTGGCCTTGTTTCTTTCCTTGTTTTGATTCTTCTGGATAACTCCTTTTCCATGATTCCAACTACCAGGTCTGGGTCACTCTTGCCACGATAGATCACCGTCCAACGCCGCTCCAACACACATTATTTTTCCCTCATTCTCTCGACAGTCACTTCCCTCCCCAACAACAGACCCTTGTGCTCTTCATTCATAGATCAGTCACACCAGCTGCTATACATATGGCCACACCTTAATGATACAGCAAGCAAATCTACTCAATGAAGTCTTGTATTCATTTAAACCTCTTTTTCTATTCTGAAAAAGGCATTCATACTCGTCCATTTTTTCTCTTTTTCTATCACTACTATGCTTCTTCTCTAAACCCCGCTAGCTTCTTCCTCAGGCAATCCTCCTGTACCAGCTCCAAGGTTCTCCACACAGAAAGCACTCTAATAGTTACCTGGGTATTTATTACTTTTATTTCAGTTTGTCCAACTTACCTTTCCTTCACTCCAAAAAACCTCTCCTTTCCATCAATGTAGGACTTTTCGCCTCCTTACTTTACTGGCCAGTCTTCAAGATCATCAGAACCCATATTGTACCAGGTTTTCTGTTCCATTTTTAGAATTGAGTCAATATCGTTACTGTTAACAATTAATTAAATATGATTTAAAAATAATCCTCGATTACCTTTAAGATTCTTTAGAAATGATGAGAATAGGCAACGTCAGGCAATAAACTTTCAAGCATGAAAATAAGATAGAAAATAACTAATGATAAGATAGTTACTGAAAGTAATTTTCATTGCCCACCTTCATGTTACCAAACTAGACATTTTACTTCTCATGTAATTCTCCCTTTGAAAAATCACCCGATACAAGTATAAATCCATTAAATTCATTTTAGCATGTCATCAAGTTTCCAAACTTTACATTTTATTTAACTTAGCGAGATACCACGGTGAGTCCGTCGCAGTCTTGTGAAGCCCTAGGGGGATTTTTTAATTACTGCGACGAGCTCTCGCCTAAGGTTATGGAGAAGATAGTTGGGGGAGGGTGGTACCTTTCCTTTCGACGTACCTTCATTAAAGTGATTTTTTTTGAGTTTGTGCGCAACTATTTTTTAAGTTTTGTGAGTACTGTTAAGTATTCTGAAATGCAAAATTCATTATTTATGGAGCACACCTTTGAAATTCATGTTTGTTTAAACTACCTGATCTATGTTCGTTTATTTATTACAGGTGGGTATATGGGCAGCAGGTGTAATTACCTATATTCTTCTCTGTGGATTTCCTCCGTTTGTTTCTGCCACAAATAATCAGGAGGAACTCTTCGACCAAATATTGCATGGTTACTACAAATTTCACTCACCATATTGGGATGACATTTCTCTTCCTGCCAAAGAACTTATTGTTAAAATGATTAAAGTCGATACAGAAGAACGATT